>JAMPIV010005516.1:272500-566324 GCA_024509875.1 Oreohelix idahoensis
TATCTTCTTCATTGGTTCTGCCTTGCTAACATCCATGACAATCGTATTGTTTAACCCAGATTTGCACAAAAACTAGAGTGTCCTTCACATTACTGACGTCAGTCTCGCCTTAACGGTGTCCCGAAAATCGACAACATGTTACTTCCATGCGGCAGAGAGAACTCCGAATACCTCACCGACGAAACCACAGCATTGGAGACGAAAGCCAACTCATATCGTCAGCGGTTTTTTTTAATTTGTTTTTTTAAAGCTTATATACTGAAGCACATTAAAAACGCACCACCTGTATAATCCAGGAACAGAGTGTGAAATGTAAATATAAGTGTTTACAAGTTTACAAATTTGGAATCTTTATCCATTTTCCTATGAATCCATGCTGGTCATTAATTTGTACATTTGATTGTTATGAAATTCATTGCATTCTGTGCAGGCAAGGGAGAAAACCAAAAATGCAACCAATAAAAAAATTCATTCACAGTATCCTCAGTATCTGGTATGTCCACCGTGTGCTTGTAAACACGCTTGGCAGCTGCTCCGCATGGAACGCACAAGTCTCTGAAGGAAATTCCGGGGAATCAAGTCCCATTCACGTGTAAGAGCAGTTTCGAGCTGTTGCAGATTAGCTGGAGAACCTTGCCTGTAGACTCTGCGTCCAAGCTCGTACCACAGATGTTCTATAGGGGACATGTCTGGTGATAGGGCAGGCCAATCAATCGTCACAATGTTCTGCTGCTGTAGATATTGCTGCGTAATGCATGCGGTGTGCGCACGTGCGTTATCCTGCTGGAGAAGCTGCAAGTCTGGATAATTTGTGAACGCAGGAGCAACCAATGCATCCAGAACCTCATCTCGATATGTCACAGCATTAACATTTCCACGGAAGACGTGAAGAGGCAAGCGATGGTGAAAACTAAATCCTCCCCAAATGTGAATACTGCCACCTCCAAATCGGTTGTGCTGACGAACACAGCAATCTGCAAAGCGCTCTCCACACAGTCGCCAAATCCGCATACGTCCATCAGCAAAGGATATGTTGTGTCTGCTCTCGTCTGTGAATAGGACAGCATTCCACTGCAGTCTAGTCCATCTGACATGTTGCTCTGCCCATTGCTGGCGCTGCTGACGATGTCTGTGAGTCAAGTTTGGCCCATCATAAGGTCGTCTTGCAGTAAGGCCTGTATCTCTGAGTCGTCGTATGACTGTCATTCGAGAGACTTGCCCACGTCTACCCACTATTGCTCTTGCTGTTTGACTTGCCGGGAGAGAACGATTCCTTAGGTGACTCAGCACAATATGACGATCTTGCGCAGGGGTAGTAACTCGTGGTTGGCCACTCCGAAGTCTATCCCGGGCACTGCCAGTGGTTCCGTAACGTTCATTGAGACGTACAATAGTGCTGTGGTGGCAATTCATCCTTCTGACAATGGCCCGCGAGCTCATTCCGGTCTCCAACATACCAATGGCTCGTTGGCGGTCGTTTTCAGATAGTCGTGGCATTTCAAGCACGTGTACCGGGTGTTTTGTCTCAACGGCCTTTTTATACCGAGTATACTGCCACAACGCGTACACATTTTCAGGGTCATAGCTGTTGGGAATCGTGTTGCACGTGTAACTTTCATTGTTTTCATGCAGTCTGTACACAAACCCGTGGGTTGAATCATGCACTTTCCATTCCAGCAGCCATTCGCTCTCTACCTCATGACAAACACGGGGAAAATCCATTCCCACACTTTTTTTCCCAGCTTCTCGGCATCAGTATATATAATAGTGGTGCGTTTTTAATGTGCTTCAGTATAGAATATTCTGCCATCCATCAGTGTCCATTAAAAAAGTAGCGATTTTAATGGGGTCCAGTGTATAAGCAGGAAATATTGCCGTTCATATTTTTTAAAAGTATCAGGCGTATTAAGGAACAAGAAAATGATACACAGTTACCTACAAATTAAATAAGAAAAAAACTATTTGGAACGAGCACACGTCATTGTAAAATCTGTTTTTCGTCGTGTTGAAGTATCGTTGAGTGGGCGTGTCATTTATCACCTGGACAGTTCAGTGTTGCGGTGTATTTAGGTCACCAGCGTGAGGCGCTGCCAGGGTGTAATGCAGACACTCACACACAAACAGCATACATGTTTCTCAGGTGTGTAGTACTCGTAATAGGATGTGGTCGAGAGTAAAGGTGTGTGTGTGTAGGAAACAGCAGATCGTGGACACGAAGTCGTATAGGCTCTTATTCATCTACACACCAAACTCACTCCACCACAAGTAGAAGTCATAGACGTGGATAATACAGATGACTTTTCTTCAACATTTATTACGGCAACAGTACGCTGACAGACGACACAGTCAATAGCACAAAGGATCATGGACATTTCATGTGTGGTAATGATTATAAACATCGAGCATCATAAATCTTGCATAGCTCATGTGTAAGATGCTAGTAACGCTGGCTTGACCATCCACGTTCTTTCATACTGTAGCTCAGGGCCCCTGACTAAACGCGTCAGGTAGTCTTATAACAAATATACCGCACAATAAAGGCGGTTCCAGTTGCTTAATATCAAAGTCTATGAACTTGTTTAATGAAAGTCAAGACTTCATCTGGCTTCACCCGCCAGACACTTCTTCTTCTGCTCAAAGATATCGGCCGTAATGTCGGGCCTCTATAATAATGTGAACAACTGTGTATTCTTCATAGGCAGGCATAATCATCCATGCCGAAACATAATAATATCTCTTCATTGGGCTTCTGTAATAGTCTTAGTTGGCTACATCGAGCACACATAATGGACTCTGCATCTCAAGAACTGTGAGCTCTACTCACAGGTTGACACAAAATGTTCTGCAATCTAGGCATAATAATTAAGTTTCTTTTACCTTTGACAGAATCCGAGAAATACACAAATAACAACTGTCGTCATTCTTGACGAACAGAATAACTCTGGGGAGAATCACTGACATCACAGTCACACAGAAGACTATCTTTCCCCCAGATAATGCAGAGAAGTACAACGGACATACTAGTCCGGTCAGAACCCAGTTCATCACTCCCTTACGGAAGTCTCTCCGTTTCGCGCTCAAAAGACTTGCGCATGCGTAGACAGAACAGATCTGAGAACAGCTAACCCCGACTTAAGACAAGTCAACAATAATGAATAACAAAGGGAAGATAACCCCAAATCAACCTGTCCCAGGGAGTTAATAAACAGTTCTCTAACTTAGATCATCAAAAAGTATTAAATAGATTTACGTCTTATGATACCATCAAAAACGACAGCAACAGACTACCACACCCTCCGGATAAAAAAAATGAACATTTTTTTTAATACATCAATGAGCAAGATACCACATGCTCCTAACGCATGAATGATGCGCCGATGAAATAAACAACATAAAATAATGTCTAAATGACAGGCTCAATCGACGCACAATAGAGCGTCTAGTGAGCACAAAAAATCCCCTCACAAGATAAGAGAAAATATCTTCTCCAAGTAAAACATATCCGAAAGGTACCCTCAACGAAACCTCAGTTGCTGGCGATGCTAACAAAAATCACATACATATCAAAAAATGCAATGTTATAGAAAGGCAAATGACAACATATATCGAGACGTCATATAAACATATAGATCTATCAAAGTCTCATGCTATATAATCACTATTATCTAAAGGATGACCATAATCAAAATTTGTAAAGTCATTATACATATATATGACAATACAAGTGTACAATCTAACTAATAGAAGACGGCATCCACAGTACAAAACAATGCTGTATCCCGAAGATCAATGTAAGCAGCATCCACATAGCATGTAAGAGACATATGGCATCGTCATGATTCTCAAAAGCACTTCGTACCTGGTACTAGTTTGCACTGAGAACAATATAAATGACACAATTCGCAACATGCTATAATGTACTATAATTATTATTACATGTCTAAGTGTTACATGTGGCCGCATTAATTTTTTTGACCTTTATATTATGTCAACTCAACCTTCTCCATTACACCAAAGATGGTAATAGAGAAAGAAAACAATTAATTTACCACTCTAAGGTGACAACAAATGTGTTAATATATATTGTTATATTGAAGAGACATCAGTCTAGAAGTGTATCAGGAAAATCTAGGACACAAGACTTAAGTTGACTCATGTGGGCATCTAGACAGTATGTCTGCCATACCATTATCCAAACCACGGATAGCTCGTACCGTGAAATGAAAAGATTGAAGAGCAATAGCATATCAAGTAGATCTCGAGCTCTTCAAGTTCTTACACTGAATAGCTGTAAGAGTTTTTTGGTCTGTTTCCACAATGAAATGCGCACCAAGAAGGAATCTTTGTAACTTAAGGATTGACCAAACCATAGCCAACAATTCACGGTCTAAAACCGAGTAATTCCTTTCTGCCGCATTCAGCTTCCTAGAGGATGCAGTGTTCCCGAATACTCCTGCATTAGTGCCGCTCCAATCCCTGTGGACGAGGCGTCACTACGAAGAACAAAAGTCTTATCAGCAATAGGTAGCCTTAAGATAGGTGGGGATGAGAACAAATTCTTAATCTGATCCAATGAAGATTGACATTCTTGAGATCAGCGCACCATGTTAGGAGACCCTTTCTTCAATAGGGTTGAGAGTGGTGCCATGATAGAGGATAGATTCTTCATGAATCTTCCGTAGAATTGTATTAATCCCAAGAGACTACGTACTTGTTCTTTTGTTTTAGGCACAGAGATATTTAATATCTTAGAAATGTTTTAGTCCTCTGTCTTCAATAGACCATGACCAACACGATAACCCAGGAAAGAAATTTCACTAAACCCAACATAGGCTTTAGAGGGTTTTGCAGTCAAATTATGCTCGCGTAGATTAGACAGTAATTCATTTAAAGCCAAATAGTGATCTTCTCAAGTATTACTGAAAAGACAGATGTCGTCTAAGTATGCAATGACATCTGAACGATATGAGAGAATTCGACGCATCAATCGTACGAAAGTAGCTGGGGCGTTCATAAGCCCGAAAGGCATACAATTCCACTGAAACAAACCCCTAGGTGTTGAGAAAGCAGTGAGAGGTTTGGCACGTTCAGTTAACGGAACTTGCCAATAGCCTTTCGACAAGTCAAGTTTAGTAAAGAATCGAGAGTTAGAAAGTCTAGTAAGTAGATCTTCTAATAAAGGCATAGGTTCAGCATCGAACTTCGTAACTTGGTTCAATTTGCGATAATCTACGCAAAGGCGTATGTTATTGTCTTTCTTTCGAACAATAACCATGGACGAAGAGTATGCTGAGGTGGATGGTTCAATTATTTTCAATTGTATCATTTCATCCAATTCTTTCTCGACTTGTGCTTGAAAATGAATAGGAATAGGATACGGTCTTACTCTGATCGGATTATGATCAGTAAGTATAATGTCATGTTCAATGACATGTGTGTGTCCAGGAATGTCGGTAAGGACATCCTGAAATACTTGTAGCGTAGAAGATACTTGTCGCTGTTCCTCAAAAGACAAATTAGAAGAAACAGTAACGTTTTTCCATGATTCCGTAGAAGTAAGTGGAATCACAGGAAGAGGTAGATTAACATCCGAAAAAGTAGTTTCCTCATCCTGTATAACTGACAGGGTGAGATATGACCTTGTTGGACTGGAGAATCGTCCGTCGCCTGGAAAATAGGCTGCAAATAGTCTGGTCGTTCATGATATTCCGTAAGCATATTTATATGGAAGGTTTTATGCCTTCCATCAATATCGACAACATAGTCGACATCGGAAATTTTCGAGACTATTGTATATGGACCTTTCCATGTAATAAGAAGTCTGTTCTCCCTAGAAGGAAGTAAAACAAACGCTTTGTCTCCAGGACAAAGTTGACGTAGGCGTCTCTTCTTATTAGCAAATCGCCTTGCCTTTTCTTTAGCAAATTCGGATGAGGAAGTTGCTAGCTTGCATGCTTCAATAATCTTTTGCCTGAGAGCAATGACATACTCATATGAAGATTGTGTGTCATTGTCGATATTATCAGCAGTTATCAGATCATGCAGTAAAGACATAGGACCGCGCGGTCGCGCGCCAAAGACAAGTTCAAAAGGAGAAAATCCTGTATGTTCGTTGGGGACCTCTCTATAGGCAAAGAGAGCCGCGGGTAGAACCCTGTCCCAATCCTGAGGATGATCCTCAGTTATCTTCCCAAGTAAGTTCTTGAGTGTTCTATTAAGACGCTCAACTAACCCATTAGACATTGGGTGATAAATACTACTCAAAGATCTTTTAATGTGCAGAGTAGACATTACCTGCGACATTGTGTCTGATATCAATTGTGTGCCATGGTCTGACAATATTTCCCCGGGAAAACCCAAACGAGAAAATATAAGCCAAAGAGCGTCTGCGATATCAGCAGTGGAAATGCTCTTAAGAGGTATAGCCTCTGGCCAACGCGTGCACATGTCAACGCACGTAAGGATAAATTGATGTCCTCTGGCCGATTTAGTCTTAAAAGGGCCAATGATATCTATGGCCATTTTCTGAAACGGCCGAATAGGAATGTCTGCAGCCTGAATAGGCGCAGCATGCCGTGGACCTCTAGATTTGACCTCTTGACATATTTTGCAAGACCGGCAATAATTCGTATGTCTTTATTGACAAATGGCCAAAAGAAAGACGCCAGAACTCTCGACTTAGTTCGGGAAAAACCCATGTGTCCAGCACACTGAGAATCGTGTGCATGTTGAAGAATTAGGGCTCTCATACTTTTGGGCACGAGAATTTGAGAATGCATAGACGTGTCTGAGTGTTGTACCATACGCACTAGTATACCATTCTTCATAGTGATATATGATTTGCGATTTGTATTCTGATTCGGATCACCGTTTTTAGCGAGAAGAAAGAATTTCTTTAAAGACGGGTCTTTTTCTTGTAGTTTCACAAACGAGTCATGCGAAATCACCAAGTGATCCTCTTGGCTATGTACTTCATTAACTTCAGTAGATGAAGTTTGAGGAATAAGAGCTTGTGCTCTTGTTACCACTGCATTGGCTGTTTGGATATTCCGTTCTTCCCAGGCAGCAATTTGCTGCGGGGTGCATTCCTTAACCCCGTGAATACGACCGATGATAAGATCCGCAATAGGATTAGGTAGAAGACACGCGTGGACATCTCCCGTAAAGAAGGGAGTAGCAATGTGAATAATAGCAGTCGAGTAATTTTCTACTGTGCCACCAAATGTTACACATTTAACCACCTTTCCCGTGGCACAGCGAGGATCTATAAGAGATTGCTTAACCCCAATAGTAGTGCACCCAGAATCAAAAAGCACTGAGACTGGATTACTATCCACAAGACCTTTATGCAAGATAAGCGATCCTCTCCCGTCATGCGCAACTGCAGCAGGAAGAGCGGGAAGAGGGTGACCACAACTTAAAGTAGTTACTGTGGTCGGTTCAAATAATGTTGTGCATTGGGGGCATTGAAATGCTCTCCCAAAATCAAAAGCAGAACAAGTGACAGCATTAGAGTTTTTATTATCATTCACTTGATTACTGGCACCATGAGACTCTTGTTGTACAGAGTTTCCCTGGTGATGAGATCTATGTTTGTTATGTTTAGATCTACCACGATTATTATTCCCTCTGAAATTGTCATAGTTTGATCTACCGCGACCACCGTTCTGGTTCGAATCCCAGTTTCCACAATCACTATTGTCATTTCCCCATTGATTATAGTGTCTACCTGTTTGGTTTCGATGTCCCCGCGAAGAATAGCCTTGATAGTGTCTATTGTGACTACCTCTCCGAAAGTTTCCATAATTATTGGACCCGAAATAACGAGGACTATCAGATCGCCTCCAGTTCTTTGTAGAAGACCCATTATGTGATGGGTTACCCTGATTCTGATCATAATTACGATTGCTCTTCTTATTAAAGTTGTGTTGAGCACCTTGGAATTTATGCATAAAGTTAGGGCCATATGGTGCTGCAGAAGCAACTGGCAACTCTTCCTTCACCTTAGAATTGCTAACAGTAGCATGGGGATGCGCAGTGACGTACTGGCAACAATATTCTTCCATGTCTTTTATGTTCTTAGGTTTACGCTCATGAAGAAAAGCAAGGAAAGACTCATTGACAGATGACATAACTTTATCTCGAAGTAATAAGTCCATAAGGGCTTCATATGTTTTTTCTGTTTTAGACAGCTCAATCCAACGTGTGAATGTAAGACGTATCTTCGTAATAAAGTCAGAGAACTCTACTCCAGTTTCTGGTAGCATTGTCTTAAAACGAAGACGATAATCTTCTTCTTTTAATTGATATCTTTTAAGTAATGTTGCCCTGACAACATCATAATTAGTTCTGTCAGGTTCCTCTACTGCCATTACAGTACTTAATGGTTCACCTGAAAGTAACTCCATCAGTTGTCCGACATATTGTTCCTTATCTACCTTATGCGTTACGCATGTTAATTGAAATCTATCAAGGTAGAAGGTTATGTCGTCCTTTAGAGGGTTGAAAGGGGGCAATTTGACTTTATAAGTACTCTCCTTTATCTTACCCGAAGTTGCTTGAGGAGCACTCATATTCATCACCTTTACTTTCTCCAACTCCAGAGCTAATAGTTTTTTCTCATGTTCCTATTTTGCTTTTCTTTCTTCAGCAGCAGCTTGTAGTTTCCTCTCTTTAACAGCAGCTTAAAGTTTCCTCTCTTCAGCAGCAGCTTCTCTGTCTAATCTTTTATTCTCAGCTTCAGCAGCAGCTTGAAGTTGTCTCTCTTCAGCAGCAGCTTGAAGTTTTCTCTCTTCATCTTTTGCCTTTCATTCAGCTTGAAGTTTGCTCTTCAGCTTCTCTTTCCAATCTTCTTTTGTTCAGCTTCTCTGTCTAATCTTTTATTCTCAGCTTCAGTTTCCATTTTCAGTCTCTTTTCTTCTGATTTCAATGCCTTGGCATATTCAGTCGTTGCGAACAACTCCAATTTGTCACCAGTTTTACCAAGGGTTTTCTCTTGCTCAATAAAGTATTCTAATGTAGACAGTCTGTCTAATAATGTGAGATCAGACCTGAAAAATTAAATAAATTACCTTATCCCAACCTTAATGGGAGACACGTCTGTAGTACTAGACCTGTATACTCACTTCACTTTATTCTATCCAAATCTCAGTGGGAGACAAGTCTTTTAATCAAAACTTGTATAATCACCTTGTTTCTTTATAATAATATCATCATAAATAACCTCTGTCTGAAAAGTGCATCATATTAATAATAATAGTCTATGACCAAGTATATATATATATATATATAGACTGTGTATGATAAACATGTATACGATAACAATACAAAGACAAGAATATAGAACAACCGAAAACGTTCGCAGAAGTCAAATCAAAAATAAAGCTTAACTAAATCTAATGTTGCAAAGAATTGCAATGATAACTGCGAAAAATTAAACAAAACAAATGACAACACTGTTATAAACAAAAAGATGTATAGAAATAAATGAAAGGAAGAGGAGGCAGACAAATACAAACAAATGAAATCAAAAATTAAAAAAAAAAAAATGACAACAACAACGATGCACACTACGTTACAGCTAAACAAAAATAGCAACAATTGTCGCTAGCAAATTTCCCTGTGGAAAATTTGCACAGTCCCTAAAGAAAACGCTCTCATTAGACCCTCTATCACGTGGGATATTCTAAAGGAGTCACCGCCCAACCTTGAACCCGCAGAAAAATACACACTAACACAACATGTAAACAAAAAACATGTAAACAAAGAATGCATGTAGTATGTAAATACACAATATAAAGAATGTGTATAGAGGAAGGCTCAGTTGAACATAAATAAAGGCACAGTTTAACACATAAACGGGCCACTTATCTCAAGCACAATCCTCAAACACCCGCAAAGATGCAGTACAATGCGGTACAACTGTAAACAGTAAAGGTAGACGATCCACCGTTGAAGTACCCAGCAACTTAACAACAGGTAGTGGTCTCCAAATGTCCAGCTACAATGTCATACCCAACAAACCAGTTGAAACCGGAAGATCCAACGTTGGTATGTGTAGACTGTAATATGTAAACAATAGCTTGAACTGTTTACAACCTGAGCTTTGACGTAAACAACGTGACTTGAACGTAACAATATATGGCCATTGACGACTGTCAAAGTGTTGAAAGGGTGTTTACTTTCATAAGCAGCTGTGGTCCATGAAGCAGTATAAGGCGTTGACCTGCTTAGTACTGTTCGCTGCGTAGCTGACACTCCACGATGTAATGTATAAATCCACGAATCTGGTCCACCAGATGTTAAATCCTGATTAGAATAGCCCCATCAAGCTGGGCACTATATGTAAAATCTGGTATTTGTATCGTGTTGAAGTGTCGTTGAGTGGGCGTGTCGTTTATCACCTGGACAGTTCAGTGTTGCGGTGTATTTAGGTCACCAGCGTGAGGCGCTGCCAGGGTGTAATGCAGACACTCACACACAAACAGCATACATGTTTCTCAGGTGTGTAGTACTCGTAATAGGATGTGGTCGAGAGTAAAGGTGTGTGTGTAGGAAACAGCAGATCGTGGACACGAAGTCGTATAGGCTCTTATTCATCTACACACCAAACTCACTCCACCACAAGTAGAAGTCATAGACGTGGATAATACAGATGACTTTTCTTCAACATTTATTACGGCAACAGTACGCTGACAGACGACACAGTCAATTGAACAAGGATCATGGACATTTCATGTGTGGTAATGATTATAAACATCGAGCATCATAAATCTTGCATAGCTCATGTGTAAGATGCTAGTAACGCTGGCTTGACAATCTATGTTCTTTCATACTGTAGCTCAGGGCCCCTGACTAAACGCGTCAGGTAGTCCTTTAACAAATATCCCGCACGATAAAGGCGGTTCCAGTTGCTTAATATCAAAGTCTATGAACTTGTTTAATGAAAGTCAAGACTTCATCTGGCTTCACACGCCAGACACTTCTTCTTCTGCTCAAAGATATCGGCCGTAATGTCGGGCCTCTATAATAATGTGAACAACTGTGTATTCTTCATAGGCAGGCATAATCATCCATGCCGAAACATAATAATATCTCTTCATTGGGCTTCTGTAATATAGTTAGACGAATAGTCTTAGTTGGCTACATCGAGCACACATAATGGACTCTGCATCTCAAGAACTGTGAGCTCTACTCACAGGTTGACACAAAATGTTCTGCAATCTAGGCATAATAATTAAGTTTCTTTTACCTTTGACAGAATCCGAGAAATACACAAATAACAACTGTCGTCATTCTTGACGAACAGAATAACTCTGGGGAGAATCACTGACATCACAGTCACACAGAAGACTATCTTTCCCCCAGATAATGCAGAGAAGTACAACGGACATACTAGTCCGGTCAGAACCCAGTTCATCACTCCCTTACGGAAGTCTCTCCGTTTCGCGCTCAAAAGACTTGCGCATGCGTAGACAGAACAGATCTGAGAACAGCTAACCCCGACTTAAGCCAGGTCAACAATAATGAATAATAAAGGGAAGATAACCCCAAATCAACCTGTCCCAGGGAGTTAATAAACAGTTCTCTAACTTAGATCATCAAAAAGTATTAAATAGATTTACGTCTTATGATACCGTCAAAAACGACAGCAACAGGCATATCTCAGCAGAATTTACAACAAGTAATAAATCAATCGTGTTGTATGGCTTTGAATCGTGTAGAACAGCTAAAAGAACAAACTAAAACGGTACAACTTTTCATAAATTAGTGCTTGCGTAGAATGGAAGGATTGAAATGATTTGACAAGATCACTAACGTGGAACTTATGACAAGAACAAAACAAAGGCCAGTGGAATAAAAGAGGAGAAGAAGACGCTGGCGATGAATAGAACACACAGTGAGGATACCTGTTGATAGCATTACAATGCAGTCCTTGTTCTGGGATCCATAGGAAAGAGAATCAGAGATGGACCAAAACACATTGTGACGAGAACTGGAGACGAGAACTGGAGACGAGAACTGGAGACAGAAGTGAAAATGATGAGGAAGACGTGGAAGGAACTTAAGCTGATGGCACGTGACAGGAGGACTTGGCACGTGTTTGTTGAAGGCCTATGCTCCTTGCGGATCTAAAGGGTATTGATTGATTGAAATGCACTTTATCCACATTGAAATTATGTTAATACATCAGAAATAACACAAAGAGAAAGGTTATTTTATACATTTTGAATATCGCTTTGTGTTATAAATTGTGGGCGGGTTCATAATCAGATCATAAGATGAAAACAGAGTTCAATAAACGGAGAGGTAAGTGACGCAGCCGTAGCACGCAACAGTACAAATCCGCACCTCCAGATGTCTACTGCGACACTAAATGGTACCAGCGTGACAGTATTGCCACTTCTCAATCTCTGCATTCCCAAGTATGGACTCTCAAATTTCCATAAATTCCCAAAACCAGAAATTCCCACAAAACGTTAGCAGATTCCCACAAACAAAAAATTCCCACATAATATTTTCGCGTATACCAACACCTTCTACTTGTGCGCCACGATACCTGCTTCGTAGCCCCTGAAGTGGCAACACTGCAGCGGGAAAATGCCAGCTTGAATCACATGATGGCGCACATTGCCACGGAAAAACAGCAAATGCGGGTTCATCCACATGGAGCTCCATCTCCCATATTCGTACAACAGCGAAATTTTTTCGCTCGAAACGAGCAGCCAAGATAATTTTGTGCATTGTATATTAGCGAAATCGCATATACGAAATTCGCATATATGGATGCACACCTGTATTTATATTAAAGCGGCGCATACTCTTACCTTCGGGAGCCTCGGTAGCGCAGTGGTTAGTGCACTGGATTCCTAGTTCAGTGGTCCATGGTTCGATCCCCAGTTGAGGTTGGATTTTTTCGACCGCAAACGGCTCGAGGGTCGACCCAGCCTCATGAATTGGGTACCAGAACAACTCTGGGAAGGTTAAGGCGGTAGGCGTGATGCTGACCACATCACCCCTAGTGTGCCGATGGTCAAGAAAATACGGGCCTAACACCGTATTCCCAATATGCCTCAATAGGCGTGTAACGGGAACCTTTACCTTTTTTATACTCTTACCTTGCATCACAGCATCTGCATATTCATCAATACTTAGGATTCCAGGTGCCTTGAAATCATCATATCCTAATGGCAATATTCCCCATGTACACTGGTTGTGATATAGAAAAGACGAACCAAATAATAACAATTTTAGCAGTAGCAATGCTCATAATAGTAATAATTATACTAATAATAACATTATAAAGGTAATAATAATAGAAACAGTATTAATAATTCGAATGATACAAAGTTAGAAAACAAAAATCAAAATAATAAAATAAATGTTTATTACATATTTAAAAGTCTCAAGAATATTTTATATTCATAAAAAATTATCGAATCTTAAAAACCATTTTTCTAAATATAATAAAGCATGTAAATGTAATAATAATGAAGGACAACACAAATATCAACCCATAAAACTTTAGAACCCACAAAAATAAAGTAAATATACCGTAAATAATCAAGAAAGAAAGAAACAACAATTTCTATTATAAATAACTCCTACCACATATCATCAATAGAAAATAACCCATTGATGTAACAAAGCCAGTAAGAAACGGCAAGTTAAGCTGAATGTTGTTATTACAACCAACACATGTTAAATAGGATGAACACTATTCAGAATAAGCAAGTGAAATTAAGTTCATCTGATGCTATTGTGTTGTCTTCGTATTTCTTGTTGAAAATAAACAACTTAGTATCGTTCTAATTACTAATACTGTTTCTATTATTATTACCTTTATAATGTTATTATTAGTATAACTATTACTATTATATTTTCTTATTGCTTATAGGCATAACCTAACCATCACACCACCCTGGATAATTGATTAGTTTTGCTAGTTTTACTCAGGTACTTACTGCTGTTGATCACGCGATCGCTAGTTTGTTATTTCTGTCAGTTTTATTTTTTCAGCGCTTATTTTGATGGAGCGTCCGACTGACAGGGTGGTGAGATCTCTAGCGAGAAAGGTGCCGGTTCGATTCACGGTATCAATACGCTCCAGTCTATACACAGCTGTAAATAGGTACCTGATTTTCCTCTTGAGTAAGGGAAGAAAAAGGCAGCGAGGAAAGAAACTGGTCATCTCCCCTCTCGAAGCTGGACCTAGAATATTGAAGTCTCTTACACTTCACTCCCCTGAGGCTGTATCTGCTATGTGACTACCTTCACTTTTTAATTTTATTTTGATACGGCGGAAGATCAACAAATATAGGAGATTTATTTCAATAGTTTAGTGTCAAGGTAAAGAATCCCGTTACACGACCATTGAGGCATATTGGGAATATGGTGTTAGGCCCATACTTTCTTTACCGTCGGCACACTAGGGGTGATGTGGTCAGCATTTGGGGCTGGGTCGACCCAGGAGCCGTTTGCGGCCTAAAATACTCCCACCTCATCTGGGGATCGAACCATAGACCACTAAGCTAGGAAGCCAGTTTACTAACCACTATGCTACCGCGGCCCCCTAGTTAAGTGTCAAACTGAACCACACACACAAAAAAACATGTCTAATTTTTATTTTCTTTCTTTTTCTTATTGCTTATTGTATCGTTCCTGGACATGAAATGTCATCCCATTCTCCCCCCCCCCCCCCCCCCCCAACTCCCTTTTCCAGCTACGCTACAGTTATCCTGCACGTAATTCAAATCGGAAGTTAAAACTCTCCGGACTTACGGGTAGATAAGTTAGGGAAAAGAATGTAGGAGTAACAAAGATAAACTGATCACAGATCAAAACAATCACGATGAACTATTAAATGATTACGTAAAAACATGTGGATTTAATTGAGAAGGCGTCGAGGTGTTTGTTTCGTTCCGGTGGTTGGAAATACCTTTTTCCACTTCAGTGCCATCTTAATTAAGTTCATAGTTTTCATTCGCCTAGTTTCATGTGTCAAGGTCAAACTGTCGAAACTGTTTTCTCCCTCGTTAATTTTACTACTATATGTTTTAAGTCTGACTGCATTGACAAATTGTTGGTTTTTTTTTTTTTTTTTTTCAATTTTTATGTCAAGTAAAAGGAACCGGTGGAGTAACTGTGGAATTAGTACAAGTGTAATGTGGTTAGAACTCCGCCAATGCCGGTCCCAAGCCCGGATGAAAAAGGAGGAGGGCGGCCTGCATGGAGGCCGTAAGGAGGCAGCCCCTCCACCATGCAAAGGCACAACAGGCCAATCACCTGTTTGTCTTAAACTATGATTACGAGCAATACAAGAGAGAAAACCGGACTGATTCTAAAGGCGACGAACTGGAACGGACTACGGACTACGACTTATGGAACTTGGAACACAAGAAGTATAAATGGGAAGGAAGAGGAGCTGGTGGAAGAGATGAGGAAAGCAAAACTAGAAATCCTGGCTATAACGGAAACGAAGAAAAAAGGACAAGGAGTCATGGATCTCGATGGCAACACGTTGCTCTACAGTGGTGTACCCATATCTGAAAGAGCTAAAGGGGGCGTGGGTTGAATTGTGGCCCAAAATCAAAAAGATAGTATCAAGGGATGGAACTTTGTCTCGGAGCGCATTATGGTTGTAAAACTAAAAAAAGGAGAAACCATAGTCAACCTGGTCATAGTGTATGGGCCAAATGAGGATGAGAGAGCAGAGGTCAAGGAGGAATTCTTCGAGCTGCTTCAAAGGACAGTGGATGACTGCCTAGATGAAGTTATCATGCTCGGAGATTTTAATGCCAGAGTTGGAAATGACCATGCTAGATGGGGTGGAGTTATCGGAAGATATGGAGAAGATACTCTCAATGACAATGGAAAGCGACTCCTTAGATTCTGCAGTGAGCAGAATCTGATCATTACTAACACAAAGTTCCCCCATAAGCGCATACATGCATACACTAGATGTGAACCAACAAAGAATGAGAAGTCAGTGATCGACTATGCCATTGTTCGGAGAAGCTCATTCAGATATGTCCGAGATGCAAGAGTCTGGAGGGGGCCAGAGATTGGAAGTGATCACTACCTGCTAACAATCAAACGAACAACTGAAAGAGTTGCTCAGCCTAGGAACTGCCCAACATCACGCAAGAAACCAAGTAAACGAGCAGGAGAAATGAGCATTAGGACCTACAAGCTGAGAGAGCCAGAAAATAAGACCAGATATCAGGGGCTTATTGCTACAGCAGTGAGCAACACAGAAGAACGACCTGATGACTTGGAAACCCTCTGGAATAAATTCAAGGATATCATAAAGACAGCTGCTGCAGAAGCATGCGGTGAAGTCCGACTTGGGAACCAGAGAAAGAGGACACCTTGGTGGACAGAGGAAGTCAAAGAGAAAATAAGAGAGAAGAAAATGGCATGGAAACAATACTTAGGAGCTAAAAACACAACAGGACAAATGGAAAAATATAGAGAATATGTGACACTCTGAACAGAAGCAAAGAATAAAGTGCTAGCAGCAAAACAGAAGTCCTGGGAAGAATTTGGAGAAAAGCTAGAAAAAGATGCACAAGAAAACCAGAAATTGTTCTATAAGACCCTAAAGAACATGAGGAAGGAAAAACAATGTCCTCTCAAATTTATAAAGGACAAGCAAGGCAAATTGCTTACTGCCCCAAAGGAAGTAATGGAAAGATGGAAAGAATATTTCTCAGAACTCCTGGATGGTGAGCATGGTGAAGCATCAGAAATGATAACCACTAGCACAGAAGAGAAAACCAATGATGGTGAAGATGACATAAAGATGGAAGAACTGAGAGCAGCACTAGAGAAAATCAAGATGGGCAAAGCAGCAGGGCATGATGGTATAACACCAGAAATGGTTAAGTACATGGGAGCATCAGGCGACCTATTACTCCTAAAGGTCCTACAGGCAGCATGGTGCAACAAGACCATACCAAAGGATTGGGAGATTGCCATCATAACACCAATTTTCAAAAAGGGTGACAATCGACAATGTGGAAACCATAGAGGCATATCCCTTCTCAGTGTCCCTGGTAAAATCTACTCTAGAATCCTAGAGCAGAGACTCCGACGCCTAGCTGAGCCACAATTGGATGAGGTCCAGTGCGGATTCCGAGCAAACCGAAGTACTCAAGACCTAATCTTCACACTCAGACAGCTGAGTGAAAAGGCCCTTGAGTATAAGAGTGAGATCCATCTTTGTTTCATAGATCTGGAAAAGGCGTTTGACAGGGTCCCCTGGAGCAAACTTTGGGACTGTTTGGCAAGGAAGAATATTCCAGCACCTCTGATTCATGCTATACAGAGCTTCTACAAGTCTTGCAGAAATTATGTGAGGACAGCAAACCATAAGTCAGAAGAGTTCAGGACCACCACTGGTGTAAGACAAGGTGATATCCTATCACCTTACCTCTTCATACTCCTTATGGACGATGTCATCAAGGCATGTAAGGAGAGAACAAGAAAGTATTCAGTGGGGTACTGGAAGATGAGACAGGTCTATATTTCGGAGCTGGCATTTGCTGATGATGTTGCCCTGATTGCTAAATCAGAGGCACATCTCCAATCCAACCTGCAAGTCTGGAAGGAAGAGCTGGAGAAGAGAGGGATGGTCATTCATTCATTCATAACCCTCCACTCCCAAAGGAGCATAGGCCTTCAACAAACACATGCCAAGTCCTCCTGTCACGTGCCATCATCTCAAGTTCTTTCCATGTTCTCCTCATCATTTTCACCTCTGTTTCCAACTCTCTTCTCCATGTACTTCTTGGTCTTCCTCTGCCTCTCTTGCCCTGGGGGTTCCAGAACAAGGACTGCCTTGTAATGCTATCAACAGGTTTTCTCAGTGTGTGTCCTATCCATCGCCATCGTCTTCTTCTCATTTCTTGTTCCACTGGCACTTGTCTAGTTCTTGTCATCAGTTCCACGTTGGTAACCTTGTCATACCATTTTAATCCCTCTATTCTACGCAAGCACCCATTTATGAAAGTCTGTAGCTTTTTGGTTGTTGTCTTTGTTGTTCTCCATGTCTCTGAGCCATACAATAGGACTGACTTCACATTTGAGTTGAAGATTCTTATTTTCGTGTTGGATCCTATTTCTCTTGATCTCCATATATTTCCCAATGCAATGAAAGCTCCTCTTGCCTTTTGTATTCTTATTTTGATATCGCTGTCTGTCCCTCCAACTTTGTCTATATTACTGCCAAGATATGTGTATGATTCTACATCTTGTATTGGTGTTTCTTCAAGTTCAACCCTGTTGTCATTACCTGCATTTATTCGCATTATTTTTGTCTTTTCCCTGTGTATTTTCAGACCCAATTGCTGTGACCTCTCATCAAATGTTTTCAATTTGTCCTGCATCTGATTACGGCTATGGGACAGAAGAGCCAAGTCATCAGCAAAATCCAGATCATCCAACTGCTTAGTCAGAGTCCACTGGATTCCATTTCTGTTGTGTGTTGCCGATGATCTCATAACCCAATCTATTGCCAGCAAGAAAAGAAATGGAGACAAGAGGCATCCCTGTCGCACTCCTGTTCTTATCCCAAACGGTTCTGTAAGCTGTCCTTCGTGAAGAACTCTGCATGTCATGTCTTCATATGTTTCCTTTATTAAATTAATGATCTTCAGGGGAACTCCATAATGCCTCAACAATTTCCAAAGTGATTCTCTGTCTACACTGTCAAATGCCTTTTCGTAGTCCACAAATCCGATGTATAGTGGTGAATTCCATTCCAGACTTTGTTCAACTATTATTCTCAAAGTGGCTATCTGGTCTGTACATGATCTGTTTTGTCGAAAACCTGCTTGTTCATCTCTCAGTTTCTTGTCTATGGACTCTTTTAATCTCTCAAGGATAATCCTGTTTAATACTTTTCCTGGCACTGATAGTAACATTATTCCTCTATAATTTGTGCACTCTTGTAAATTTCCCTTCTTATGCAACTTAACCAGATATCCTTCCTTCCATTCTGCTGGTATCTCTTCCTTTTCCCAGACTTTACCAAGTAATTTATATAACATCTCTGTAGCCGTGTCGATATCTGCTTTGATGGCCTCTGCTGGAATGCCATCAGGTCCAGACGCTTTTCCATCTCTTAGAAGCTTTATGGCTTTCTTTATTTCTTCCTTCGTTGGTCTTTCACCGTTAATTTGTAGCTCTTCTTCTGCTGGCTGGATGTCCGGCGGGTTTTGTGGAGCTGGTCTATTGAGAAGGTCCCCAAAATATTCTGTCCACCTCTTCATTTGCTCTTGTATATTGCTGAGCAGTTTCCCATTCTTGTCTTTTATGAGGCAACTTGTTTGCTTGTATTTCCCTGTTAGCTTCTTTGTGCTGCTATACAGTTCTCTCATATTTCCTTTGGCTGCAGCATCTTCTGCCTCTCTTGCCAACTCCTCAATATACTTCCTCTTGTCTCTTTTGATACTTCTTTTTACTTCTTTGTTTGCTTCTGTGTACACTTCTTGAGCCTTGGCTTTAGAACTTCTGGTTTTGCTTGTGATTAACTCTGCTTTCTTGTTTTTTCTGTCTTTTATCTTATTGATGGTTTCTGTTGTTATCCATGCTTTTTGTTGTCTTTCCCTTTTCCCCAGTATTTCTTCACATGTCTCCTTCCATACAGTTTTGACCTGCTGCCAATAGTCTTCTGTATTCTCTACATCTTCCAGCTGTTGGAGCACTTGGAATTTGTTGGATACTGTGACCGCAAATTTGTCTCTTGTTTCTTGATTTCTTAGCTGTCCTACATTATACTGTTGTCTATAATTTTGCATTGTTGCATATCTCTTGAGTTTCATTTTTATTTTGGCTATCAGAAGATGGTGATCTGATGCCACATCTGCTCCTCTATATACCTTTACATCCTGCAATGATGATCTAAACTTCTTGTTTATGCATATATGATCAATCTGATTTTCTGTTCTATGATCTGGTGATATCCATGTTGCCTTGTGTATTCTCTTATGTGGAAACATGCTTCCTCCTATAGCCAGTTGATTTGAAGCACAGAAGTTTGCGAATAGTTCTCCATTTTCATTCATTACTCCTAGCCCATGTTTTCCCATGACTTCTTCAAATCCGGTGTTGACTGTACCTATCTTTGCATTCATGTCACCCATCAAAATTGTGATGTCTCTTCTTTTAACTTTATCCATAATTTCCTGTAGTTTAGTATAAAATGCTTCTTTCACAGACTCTTCTTTGTCATTAGTTGGTGCATAACATTGGATGACATTTACATGAATTTTCTTTTTAGCTGTTTTGAAAGTAGCTGTTATTATTCTGGGTCCAACAGCTTCCCATTCAATGAGTGCTTTCTGTGCTTCTTTAGATAACATAAGAGCTACCCCTTCACTGTGGTATGAACTTTCGTCTTCATGTCCTGAGGACAGCACCAATTCACCTGTGATGAGTTTCTTCCTGTCTACCCCCTTCCACTTTGTTTCACACATTCCCAAAACCTCGATTTTGTATTCCCTCATTTCTGCTGCCACTTGCGCCACTTTCCCTTGTTCGTTTAATGTCCGAACATTCCAGGTGCCAAATCTGGAAGTTCTCCTAGAAGAAAGAAGGTTAGTCAGCAACACAGACTCCTTTCGGCTTTCTCTGTGTTGCATCATACGCCTCCCCGCGAGAGGACCTTCCCCTGTCTTGGATGGCTGTGTTTTATTTTCTTTATTTGACTTGTCCATATTTGTTGAAGTTTTTTTGTGGTTTAAATTTTTTTACAGGATGGGGTAACCGGCCCCATGCCCAACCCTCCTTAGTCGCTTTCTACGACATGCTTGGCAGGGGACAGTGTTACTATTCTTTGCTCCCCTTTCGGGCCCCGGTAACACACGGGTGGGGATGGTCATAAGCAGCTCTAAAACAAAATCCATGGTGATATCACGAGAAGAAAGAAAACATCAGATTAAGTTGGGAGAACAGGTCCTGGAGCAGGTCGACCACTTTAAATACCTCGGAGCTATTATAGACCGAAAGGGAGGCATCAAAGAAGAGTTGGCCACTCGAAAAGCAGCGGCTGGGAGACTTTTTCAGGCCATAAATCGTGGATTCTTCAGCAAGAAAGAGGTTGGTAAGAAAACGAAGATGGCTGTATACCGCTCCACCTATGTCCCAGTCTTGACATATGGATGCGAGTCGTGGGCAATGACTACAACCCACAAAAGCCAGATCCAAACCTCAGAAATGAGGTATCTGAGGAAAGTGGTTGAAGTAACAAGAAGAGACATGGTCCGCAACCAGACGATCCGTCAAGGCCTAAAATCCCATCCGCTGCAGACCCAAATAGAACAGTCCCAACTAAGATGGTTTGGCCATGTCTGCAGAATGGGAGAAGATCGGCTACCACGACAAGCATGGGAAACAAAGAGCCAGGGATCCAGACCTCCAAGACGACCCAGAGTCCGCTGGGAGGACAACATTAGACAATCTTTGAAGGACCGAGGACTAGAATGGAACCAGGCCAGGAAGAAGACAGCTGATAGAATGGTCTGGCGCTCTCTCTTCCAAACCTCTACACCTCACGGTAGAAGGGGAACGACTAAGTAAGTAAGTAAGTAATGTGGTTAGTCTCTAGTTATAACGCTTTCCTCAAAACGTAAATTATGGAAGGAACGTTTTCAAATTAAGTCTCGGATAGTATATAATGATAATAATGTACAGACTTAGAACAAGAAATGAGACAAAGAAGCTGGCGATGGATAGGACACACTTTGAGGAAACCTGTTGATTGCATTACAATGCAGTTCTTGTTATGGAATCCCTAGGGAAAGAGAGGCAGAGGTAGACAAATAAAACCCATAGAGAAGACAACTGGACACCAAACAATGATAAGGAAGACGTGGAAAGAACTTGAGCTGATGGCACGTGACAGGAGGAACTGGGGGGGGGGAGGGGGGGGGGGGGCTAAAGGGCATTGATTGATTGATATACAGACTAGCACAGTAGTAGATGTTTAGCTTCATGAAGAACAGCGAGCAAATTAAACACGAAGCAGAAGTTCTCTAAACATTTTGAAATCACAATGTGTGGGCTGCTAGCCCGTTATCATGACACTATGAAGTGTGAAAACTATCTTGAACATTTGTATCATCAAAACATGAGATACAATTTACAAATCCACATGTAGAACAGGCTCTTACTCAGATATGATATAATCCTCAAAGGACAGTAAGGAAACTGTCATAGCTGCATCTGGCAGGATACATTGAGAAACCATTGCATTATATATTAAAACTGAGAAACTGTGCAGGACAAAATACACTGCTGTCATAGAAAGTATATCTGAGAAATTGAGTAGAGCATGGTATATTGCTGTCTCGGAAATATTAAGTACAGCAATCCCCTGCTTAGAGCTGTTAATTGGTTCCTGAACTATCGAGCGCTAATCGAAAAAGCGCTAAACGAAAATGTATTTCCTATAAGAATTAATTGAAATCAAATTAATTCGTCTTCAAGGTCCAGAAAACCGTATAAAATATTAGTACAAGTGATACAAAACAAAAACCAAATAGTTAACATTTTTGACTTCATATAATTATCAAACATATTGAACACAAACAAAATATTATGTATGTACTGTACTTACAAAACAAATTTTAAAAATATTAACGGACTTAAGTTCGCTGCTACTTCTGTCGCTTGTGGGGTTGCAGTTGTCACAGCCAAGCTGTCTTCATCTACAGACGACTGGTTAGCAAAATGTTTTGTAGGGTAAAAGGATCCCGTTACACGCCCATTGAGGCATATTGGGAATATATTTTCTCGACCGCCGACACACTAGGGGTGATGTGGTCAACATCACGCCGGCCGCCTTAACCTTCCCAGAGTTGCTCTGGTACCCAAATCATGAGGCTGTCATATAATTATATTATGAGAGCTGCGTAATTTCTGTACTTCTGTATGGTGCGGAATGCTGGAGATTAACAGAAAAGGAAATGTCCAGATTGTCCTCTTTCCACACAACATGACTAAGGAAAATTCTTTGAATTGTCTGGCCCAATACCATCACCAACCAAGAACTGCTAACTCGGATATACCAAGAAGAATAATGCGTACCTGTTATGATTAAAATTCATAACGATTGTGTCGGTATAATAGGTAGCTCAACAGGGCTCCTTGTTTGTTTATTTTATACGGAGTCACTTATTAATACAGGAAGTGACGTCATGCCGATATTGTTGTTTGGCAGACGTGAAACTAAAAATGCAGAAATGAGGAGATTGTCTGCTAGAGTCTTCCAGGGTGTGTCATGGCGAGTGGACGCATGTGTTTGAGCAACTGCATTTCAGTGTATATACCTGAGTTATTCCATCACTAATACATCAAGATCTTCTGTGAGGTGTATCTAGCTATCTGCATTTACAGGGAGTATAGCTTCTCAGTGTCGAGTGTGAATATATATATATATTAGAAAATGTTAAGAATGAAAAGACATGAACGGACTGCCTAGCGTTATATCGGCGACTGCATATAATATGCCATTTGTATATTGGCCTGAACTGTATTGAATGTGGAGCAGCGTTACAGTCTTAATAAAAATGTATACCGTCCACTTCGTCCGTTGTGGCTCAAATACGTGTGTTTGATGTTGGCCTGTTTCGGTGTCTGATACGTCTACTAACCTAGAAGTGAACTTGGCCACAGGAACCATCCTGTCACTACATATTAATATTAACAATATAAAAGACACGTAACAGCACCATCATAGCGGGTAGACGATGGAATTGGGTTGGCCACATCCTCAGAAAAGACCTTGACATCATCACCAGAACTGCCATGCTATGGACTAAAAGGAAAGCGAAAGCAAGGACTACCAAAAACCACCTGGCGGAGAATGTGGAGGCAGAAATGTTAAGCATGAACCAGAGCTAGGGCACCACACAAAGGATGGCTGTCGACCGAGCAAAGTTGAGATAGTCTGTTGCTGCCCTACAAGACGCCACCAGGCGTGTCGGGCACCGAGTGCTTTGTCAGTCAGCAGCTAAGGACCAAAAGTAGAAGAAGATACAATTATATAATGCATCTGAGGAATTAAGGAGAGCAGAATACATTGCTGACATATAATATACTACATCTTAGAAACTGAGCAGAGCAGAATATGTTGCTGTCGTATAATTATATACTACATTTGATAAATTTAGAAGGGCAGAAGACATTGCAGGCATGTAATTATATAGTACATCTGATAAATCGAGAAGGGCAGAAGACACTGCAGGCATACAATTATTTAGTTCATCTAAGAAGCTGGTTGCATCCCGGAAGATATTTTCTACGGACAACTGGCAGATGGCAAACGAACAGTTGGACGGCCGCAGCTGAGATTCAAAGATGTGTGCAAGAGAGACATGAAGGCATTGCACATAAATCCAGCAGCCTGGGAGGATGAAGCTGCCGATCGCACCAAGTGGCGATGCTATTTGCGGCGCTACCTCAGTTTGGGCGAAAAGTAGCTCACACAACAAGCAGAATAGAGGAGAAAACGTCGAAAGGAACACCAGGAAAATAAGCAGCTGATGGCTGTCACCTCAGGGGCGCATTTCCATAGTCAATTATGACTGAAGGAGCTATTAGTATTATTATTATTATTATGAGGAGCTAAGCAGGGCAGAATACATTGCTAAGTCATAGAACTATATAATTCGAGGAATTACAGAGTTTCTTTAAAAAGTACTTGAAGAGACTACAAGGATTTTAATAGTCAGATTCCATCCTTGCTGAGTCGCTTTTCACGGCAGGAAGAGTCACATGATATGTGTCATCAGAGGAAAGAATGCAGAAGAGTAGTTTGACACTTTGCCACACGTGGAATTAAGATTTTCCAGAAACATGGCTGACACTAGTTAGTGAAACAGTATTCGATTTAAGCTGACTAGTCATGTTACAAGAGACCGGCGGAAGTATTATGGACACGTGCTAGTCAGTACAACTTGAAGATCGGCGGTGTGAACATTCCATGGGATGGAGTATGACAAAATGCTGCGATATTGAGATGTTTTGTTACTCGCAACGTGCTGTTGCTTCAAAATAACTTGTAGTAAAATATGACAAGACAAAGAATAAGACTACTGCACACTCAAGCATGTGGAAGAGACAACTTGTATAAGGTTGTGCATCGAGCTGGCAAATTCATCGTGCAAAACGAATTGCTACAGAAACCACAACACTGGGACTTTATACATGCTGCATGGAAGAGGGCCAGCTTTAGCGGTAGCTCAATGCTCCAGTGAGCCAAAAAAGGAAGAGAAATAAATGAAATAAGTTTAGTCTAGAGCGTGGGAACAAATATGCAGAGATGCACGCTTTCTCGTTAGACTTATGTAGTTGAATTATGCAACTATGCAATTTTAGAGTACGTCCCAAAATTTGCATTATGAAAGAAGTTGTTTTGGGGCAGAAAAGTACATCAGTCAGTTCCCTCTGGGATTCTTGCTGTGCAATGGGATTGATGATCCTTTGGTGGTTTTATTGGCTCAGTATTATCATCAATAGTTCTAATATGCACTAAGTTCAGTGATAAAGAATACCATATTATTTCCTGTGAGAAATTGATTGCCATGCTTACTCTACTGGGAAATTGTGTATGCTCAGATCCAATTATCAGCCCTAGCGATTTCCGTGTAATCTATTTCTGAATACGTCATATTAACCAGAATATTATATAACTATAATTTCAACATAATTGTGAAAGGATTACGGTCTGCGGCTAGTTTGTGACGATGATTTTTTCCAAGATATTTGCAAAAATTAGATCTAATATACACGAGGTTTTTTAATGAGAATCTGAAATTAGGTAATTGTATACAGTGATATTTGTGTGTGTGTGCACTGAATTGTGTTGGTGATGTCATAACAGCTTGAAAAAATGTTATTAGTTGAAAAATACTGTTTGTGTGCATGTGTTTGTTTGTTTGTTTTTTTTTTTTGTTATTTGTCACTAGAAGTTTGTTATCGTTTTTTTTTTTCTTATTAAGCGGCATGTGTGATAGCGTCAAATATTTTGACCTGGTCGAAATGTGAGACAATATAGCGGCCTTGTCAGTATGTTCCGCTAAATAGTCGATAACCCAGTGCAAGGGCTCCTCCCATGGACCTAACGTCATACATTCCCAACGTTAACTTTTCGGCTTCAGCCAATCAGACGCAGTGGTATCCGTGGAAATTTATTATTAGATCGAAAAACAATACCAAATACATTTAGTGTAAAATGATCATCTCTGCTGCTACGTTCTCCCGATGCTGCTGTAGAAGAGTTGGCGTTTTTTAATGAGACACAATTTATGTATGCCTATAGAGAAAAAGATAATATTGATGTAAAAATTAATGAATTGCATCCTCTTTTTTTCTGCGTTGTGATTTTGATCATGGACGTATTGCTATTCAAAGATTGCGTTTAGAACGAAAAGTATGAAGCTCGTGCAGGACCAGAAGGTATGGTTTCAATATCTGAATAATTTTATGTGAAAGTTGGCTTTTGGATTGGCTGAAGGAAAGGAAGTCACATGACAGCATGGGGACGTTTTGACAGATTTTTGTGGTCGGATGAAGGCATTTCTGCAGTTATACATCGCTGTTATAATTCTCAAGAGTATGTGACAAAGTTTAGCCCCCGGGATCTATATGGGACAAAGGAACAATTAATTACTTGAAATACATTTATAAAATTCTGATGCCGTCCGCAATCAACTATATACTGCTGAAATTTTGGAGTAGATTTTTGGCTGGTTAAAAATGCCGTTAACTTACCATTACTAATGTAAGATAAATGTAAAGTAGATAATGATGTAGAGAAGTGAATTGGACACTTCAATATATTAGGTCTCAACTTTATGAGGTAGGGTGACCAACTCCCTTCCTTTGCTTTACTAACTCAGGAGCAGAATCAGGCACTCATTTACAGCTCGGTAGACTAGATTGTGACGCCCCCAGGTTTCAAACCGTTAACTTTACCTCGAAAAACAAAACTATTACTAGAATGGCATCTGCTTTTAGTGTCATTACAACAACAATTACTACTACAACTACTACTACAATCACCACAACGACCACTAGGTCTACTACTAGTACTGCTACTACTGCGACTACTACTACTATGTCTACTACTCTTAGTACTTCTTCTTCTTCCTCGTTCGTCCTGAAAACGTCGTAGGTTGCGTTGTGTCTGTTTACAGCGGAGCTGCGATGTTTGCGCCCTTCGGCCGACACATCCGACTTTAGCACGGCATTTTTTGGGACAGGGTTTGCCTTCCCTCTTCGATCCCTACTCTCTCAGCCAGACTGCAGTGATGCAGCCTGTTTCCAGGACCACCACGTGGAGGTGGAGTAGGCTTTTGGTCAGCTCTGGTTCGCTGACCCTGACGCAAGCAATCAAGCTATGGGTCGCTGACTGCATTCTCTATTGCTGCGTCTTTGGGTCCCACTACTAGCACAACTGCTACTAATACGACTGGTGCTAACATTACTACAACAACTACTACTACTGCGACTAATGCTAACATTATTTCTACAACAATTACTGCCAAGTCTACTACTAGTACAACTGCTACTAATACGACGAGTGCTAACATTACTACTACTACTACTATAAAAATTACGCTACAAGATTATGTAATACGAGTTTAATATGTTAAGATCCCGACACATGTTGTCGTTTCAGTACAAGCTTCCGCGTGTCTGTGGCGTCCGTGCCAATCTAAACTCTAATTCAATTTTCTTAAGAGCAATAGAATGTTTCCCACGCTTACCCACTTAAAAAATATTTCATAACAACTGAAATCTTGTTACGTGAAAGATGTATTTTTGTTGTCCTTGCTTCGTGTATTTGTTCTGGTTTCATACTTTTGTCTCTCAATTATAATCTGAAACAGTATTTTGCTTCAAAATAATGGAGTTACTTTAAAATGTTGGCCATGCTTCATTTTTTTATCCTTATTTGTTAGTTGTTTTATTTTACGATTTTATCTGATAACTGTTGTTACTTCATAAATTTTGTCTTTCTTTCATGGCGGTTCCTTTCCTTTAGTATGTTGTCTTCACTTCATAATTTTGCATTTGTTTCATAGTTTTGACTTTTAATCCCGATTCTTGGATTTGATTCATTGGAGTATCTTTTAATTAATAATTGAATCCTTTTTGCCGTTACGTTTTCCATGCTTCAGGATTTCTTCCTTGCGTTTTAAGTGTGTTATTGATTAATTTTTCGCACTCAATTCAAATTTAGGGCACTTGCTAATTTTGTCTTTATTTACAATACTAGCAATAACCCGTCAAACTTGACGGGCTTTTAATTATAGTGTGCTGTTTCCGTTCTCGGATGAGCAGATAGAAGTACATTCTTAGAGTGTTTTTGGTTTCTTTCCATTGTGTAATACAGTGTAATCAAACTGTTCATGAACACCGTCATTTGAACGCTTTTCTTTGTTGATTGTAACTATTTTCGGGAGAGTATATATAATGGAAACAATACAATTTTTCAACACGGTTGCATTGCTCAGCTGTGACCAACGTACACACGACGAGAATTAAGTTATTTTAAATTCAATTTAAAAGTTTTTGATGACGACATTTCGTGTGAAAGTGCGTGGATTGTTTTCAGGGTGTTCCCTAATAATAAGTGGTTTTAACAAAAACTTTCAAGTTTTCATGATTTGTACATCGGGTGAGGGCTCATGCACACCAATTTTTATGCACTTTTTCTTTGTCGAGCGCTACTAATTTCGTGAAATAATAAAAATAATAAAAAAAAAAACAAAAGTATTTGTTTTATAACACATAAGGAAGGGAAACCCGAGGCCTGTAAACAGTAAATAAATATTAGACAAACATAAAGGTATGTTTTCAGGCACTCGTAAGAAATAAAGAAGTAGAAAACTAGACAACAGAAAAACAACAGACGTGAGTGACTTACCCAGGACTCGAACTCACGACCTTCCGTGCGACAACCCCGCCTAGCTATGCAAGCGAATCACACTATCCTCCCTGCCATCTAGGCATCACCAAAAAATGATGCTTCGATGACGGGTCATTAGTGCGACCCGCAACACATAACACCGGAAATTTATCATGGGCAGTCCAGCCTATTAATGACGCAATCACTTCTGTTTTTCCCCTATTATACAGTACAGGTCAGACTAACACAAAACAAAGACCTTAATACTGTGTCTAGTAAATGACAGAAGACAAAGAACAGTAAGTACAGGACAGAGGGTAGGTTTTTGGTATTGTATAAACATTTATAACACATAAGGAAGGGAAACCCGAGGCCTGTAAACAGTAAATAAATATTAGACAAACATAAAGGTATGTTTTCAAGCACTCGTAAGAAATAAAGAAGTAGAAAACTAGACAACAGAAACAATATTTGTTTTATATAAGTCCCACGCCGCGCATGTTGCACACCGTGCGTTGCGCACTTTTTTTTCTGGCGCGAGTTACTATTTTGAGTGAGACCGACCGACGTAACATACATCGGTAATTATTTCGTTGTGTGTGATTATCCTTGATTCATAGCTTTGTCCTTAATTCATAACTTGTCGTTGAGTCATAATGCTGTGCCTATTTCATGTCTGCATCCTTTTAATTTAGTGGAAGTCTCAAATTTAGTCACTGGATCTATTCCTGCTTTCACAACAGCTGATGTACAGGGTGACTGAAAAGTCACCTCCTCTTTTCAAACTGTTATTTTTCCCTCCTATCCAAATAATTTATATGAGACAAACTTACAGCTAATGAAAATTGAATGCCACTTTATTACATTGTCGTGAGATGGTTACAAATATGACTGCTGCAATTAAATTCCGAGTGAGATGCTTGAACGAAGAAAAATATAGTTTCACAAATGTGGAGGGAGAGTGTTGTATGACAGTCAGAAGAGAAGATATATATTAAATCTCTTAACTTGGGCCACGCTCACAACAGTTTAAACGCCATACATGCACTCTTTCTCTCCGAGATTTAAGAAATATCTTAGAAAGAAAAAAAAGGTCAACAATCAGGTGACAGGTGAAATAGTCAAAGTAATTATGCCCGCTATAAAATATATATTTGTTAACGAACAAAAAAGCTACTCATAAGGACAACAATCAGTCCTCAAAACTATATATATATATATATATATATATATATATATATATATATATATATATATATATATATATATATATATATATATATATATATATATATATATATATATATATATATATATATATATATATATATATATATATATATATATACCCCCTCTGCAAGAAAAACAAGGCAAGAAGGCTAGAAGTAACGTATAACTATCCTTCGTCTTAAGGACGGCCAAGTAATTTGACACCAAATAATCCAGGGGTGGTATGTCTCTTTAGTTGAGTCACAATCTACGTATACCTTCCGTTGCTTTCTAACTTTTCCTGATGTTAGAGTAAACTAGGAAATCCAGCGAATAGGAAATATCTGCCTTCCGCGCAGTATGTTGACTCAGCTGATAGGTGTGCCAATAAATCCACAGGAAAATTGCGTGTTGGGATTCGGTGGTTCACCGTCCCTACTCGTTGCTGGTAGGATTAACCTCTGATGTGAGTCAAAGGCTTGACGTCGCCTTGGTTTTACGAGGACGATGTTTACGTTCGGTAGAACAATAAACCCCACAGGCAATGGCCACTCACATAAGGCCACTGCTATGGTGTATGGATTTGGTAATGGGTGTTAATGAAGACACCTACGAAAACCGCACACTGCCTAGCGGCAATGACAAAAATTATAATGCTTGGCGAATACAAAGATCCAATATGACGTGGGTTGAGTTGTAGACTAGAAAAAGCGTTTTACAGGGGCTTACTGGTTCCAAGGAACTCTGGAATCTCTATGAAAAATGCAAAGCAGATTCCTCCTACCAATCTGAATCATATCAACGTTTGACAAAATTCAGTACAAACGAAAACATTAAAACTAAACTCCCTGCCAACTCCTATAAGTGTTCGGGACCTCAAAACACAGCGCAAGACGACCTAGCGCTTTGGCTGACACGGTCAATTGGTTATGCCCTTTATCGATCGAAATCGCTTGCTGGGCTAATGCTGTAAGTAAACCCTCTGCGGGGTTAGAGATCAGCTAAACAGTTATCTCGTTATCTCGTACGGGAATGAGGTATATACACGCATGTCCTCACGTAAAATGCCAAAAAATACATATAGGCTTATTAATGTTTATATAATACCAGAAACCTACCCTCTGTTCTATACTACTGTCCTTAAGTCTTCTATCATTTACTGGACACAGTATCAAGGTCTTTGTCTTGTTTGGACTGACACATACTGCAGTATAGAGGAACAACAGAAGTGATTGCGTCATTAATAGGCGGAGGTGCCCATTGTAAACTTCCGGTGTTGTTCTTGTGTTTCGCACTGATGACCGGTCAGTAAAGCATCCTTTTTTGGGGATGCCTAGCTGGCCGTGAGGTTAGTGTGATTCGCTTGTATAGCTAGGCGGAGTTGTCGTACGGAAGGTACGGGGTTCGAACCCTGGGTAAGCCACTCACGTCTGTTGTTTTTCTGTTGTCTAAGTGTTCTACTTCTTTATTTCTTACAAGTGCCTGAAAACATACCTTTATGTTTGTCTAATATTAATTCAAGCCCCTTCACCGGCAATTTTAAAAGTGCAGTCACCTAGATCGCTGTGGGCGAAACAAGAAAAATAACTATTCAGACATGGGGTGGCCCTCCCTGGTTATGAGATGGGCCTAGAAAAAACAACAATTGGTTTTTACTTACTGGGCCACCAAGGTTCCATGTATTTACTCCAAGGAATGAATTACCTCCCGACGTAAATTACCCAACATTTGCTTTCCCCTTGTACAAAATTAATATGCTCATCTTAAATTTACAACACAAATGATGAGTTTGTCATGGGTTGCCTCCCCTTTGCTCTGCAGTGATTGTCCACCAATGGCCAAAACCTAGAGTATCTAATGTGAGTCTTCAAATGCATCTACCTTCGCACAAGATTACTCTTGGCAGAGATGCAGATAGAAGGATGATGATGTTTCCACCTTGAGGAAGCGTTCACAAAATATTTCGAAAGTCAAGAACAATGCTGAATGTGTCTTAGAAATGTTAACTTTTATCTGCCCGCCGCCTTATTTGAAGAGGTATTATATAATTTAATTTAGCTCGTACAAGCCCCAAATGGAATTAACAGTAACATTCTTCTTATTTGCTCTATATAGATGTACATTAAATAAAATGAATCATGCGTGTGTGTGCACTTCTCTCTGTAATAACTAAATCAACTATGAATTTGCAAAACAATATATAACAAATTTAATGATCAATTATTTTGTAAAAATGTAAATAAATAAGAGCTGGTGATTAATAAAATGTAGTCTTCATAGAAAAGTTGTCCGCTTTAGAAGCGTAATGTTGAAAAGAAAAACAAAGTTCCTCTGTATTTGGCCTGTTAGAAATGTCACTAGCTGCCAAAACGCTGAAGTGTTGATACTGTTGTTTCCGTCAATTCGTCTCTGTGGCAAGGGCACGTCTCCAGATCAGTTCAAGAGGTAACCTCTTCAGCTCAAGGCAGGTATTTTCACCACCAGTGGAACGTAGGTTTCTAGTGTCGATCGTAAGCTTTGAATAACAGAATAGTAGTACAACTGGTATCGTAGAGTAGTACCTCAAGTAGTTTCTTCGATTAGTATTACGAACTTTAAAGGAAATAAAAGAACAAAACCTCTGCTAAGTCTCTGCTTTCCTGATATTAATCAGGCGCCTTTCCTGCTGTCCGTCAACCAATTCCTTTCTCTGAATTTGTAAACCTCCCTGAGCGTACATCAAATAACTCAGTGGATATGATGAAAATGTACCATTATTTTAGTTAATTTAATTGAAAAATGGCGACTGGGCAGCGGCAAGTGCAATGGCGTGTGCCAGGATGAACATGTTTAAGTATACATACAACTTATTACAAACGATAGTAAATATATACATATGATGTCGTCATCATCCACTCCCTTCTCCACTCGGAGTTTGGGGTTACCTCTGCTTTTGGTTCCCTGTGAGAACTAGCATGAAGCAATCACCAGTGCTTTGCTGTGGTGGTTCATGAATATATCATTTTCACATGCTGAGGTTGTCAGCCTCGCATGGACCTGTATAACCATCAGCAAGTATCATACATGTCAAAATCAAAGTATGAAATATTTGTTACAACTTACCCCAACTAGTTGGGAACTCTTGACTTCTTGCTCGTGTAGTGATATCCTCAATACAATCGATAAATTAGATAAAACATTATAGAGTATAAAGTCAAAATAAGGTAGAAATAAAATATTGGGTTGCGATTAACTTCTTCGCCCCGCCTGCAAACATATTGCTTTCAATAGGCCTTACTGTAGAGAACATAAATGTACATGTTTTAAGCAAATCGAGGCGTAATTTTTGTTCTAGACGGAGTGAGAGACAAGAAGGAGGGGAAAGGAGAGACAGAAGAATGCTACTATCAGCACGCGTTGTTGGGAATCAAAAGTTGTAACGAACGCGCGATATTGCTAGTGGCAGATTTGAAAATACGACGCAAGGCCAATACTTGCATCGCCTTATATTCACGCAGTGGAAATGTATAAACACACACACCACTCTCATTTCCTGTATTGTAGCGTATTTTCTGACGAAACACAGACATTGTCGTTTTAGTTTGAAAAAAAGCGTTAGAGAGAGGGAAAAAGATGGTGGATTTCTAGATTTGAATAATATTGACGACTAACATGGAAAAATATGGAAATACGAACTATAATACTTAGGGCCATAAAACCTAGATAATTTTGGGGAATAGGGTCTCCTGATCAATAATATATTTTAATTTACAAAATCGTCCACTTAATAACCAAGATATTGCAATAATACTATATATTCTAGGACAGACTGACGAACACTCATGCCTGCTTATTTTAGTCATAACCTTTTTTGAACGCATTTTTGAAATGAGGAAGAAGAGGGTACATGTAATTTGATTGGGTGTAGTTAGAAGGAGGGAGAGAGGTTATTGGTTGGCCCGAAACTAAAATTATATTTTTGCAAAGTAAAGCCTAAGGCAGACTAACCAACGTACCAAAAAACACACAGTATTTTTGCAGTGGGTTTTTTTTACTTTGAATTCAAAATTTGATAGACGCCGATTTCTATTGGCCAGCGTAGGGGATATTGAGAAAAAAATTGGAAGGCTGGACGCCATTTGAAGAAAAACGTTCCCTTAAACAAGTCGATTGATAGACCAGAAGTTTGACTTGCTTCACCCTATATTGAAGACATAACTAAAGAAAAGCAGTCATAGTCTAGCAGAGGCACAGCTAAATTTGTGCCAAATCATCGTTCCTGTGTGTATTTCATTGAATTTGTGGTAAGAACGAAATTATTAATATTTTATATAAAAATTTGAGTGTGAGATACTGCCATATGAAAACTATTTTACGACTGTAAGTACATAGGTCCCTAGCAGACTTATGTAGGGCCTAGATGTTGATCCATCATATAACAAACTACCAGAGAGGTAGATCCAAAAGATTATATAGGTTGTCATCAAGGATTATATCACCCATCATATTTTATGGAAAAAGATCAAGGATAATGGCAGAGGTGTTGCAGCCATTAGGGGAGAGGAAAAAGAAAACTGGTACAAGTTGTTCCATCAATCTAGATTGGATGAGCTGGGTTGGTCAGAGAGATCTGACCCTGTTCTTTTATTTTGAATGCATTATTAATTGTGAAGTTGGTGGATTAGATATTATGTTAAGACAAACCATAATCTTCATGTTACAGGGTTTTTTACTGGCACTATGCTAGTGCAAGCTTCCTGAATCTAACACCGACTGTAAAAGGGAGTTTGCTGTAGTGGTACAAGCTCTCTAGCACTGGAACTGTAGTCTTGGTACAAGCTCTCTACCAAGATTGCCCCAGGAAGATTGAGACAGTGGCCGTTGGCCGGAAAGACAACTAACATCTAGCTTCACGTGCCAGATAAGTGCATAAGACCGGGCACGGAACGATTCATCAACTATCTACCATACAATAATCTAATAATATAAAATAAAATCTATTTCCACCCAATAAAGTGAACAGAATATTTGTGAATAAAGACATGGGATGATGTAAAAACCCCAACCCGCCATCTAGTACCAGTTAAACAGTAGTAGAGATATATTAACACCATTATTAGAATTTAAATTATGTGCTTGGACAGATTGTCCCCTTTTGTTTAATTGAATAGCATATATATATATACATATATACATACATACATGCATCCATGCATGCATGCATGCATGCATGCATACATACATGCACGCACACACACACACACACCCACCCACCCACATACCCACCCACCCACCCACCCACCCACCCACCCACACACACACACACACACACATATATATATATATATATATATATATATATATATATATATATATATATATATATATATATATATATATATATATATATATATATATATATATATATATATATATATATATATATATATATTGATTTCATTTGATTTTGATAGTCCTGACCAAAATAATATTAGGTTCAGGACTAAATAAATTGTAAAAAGATTTGTTAAATACCAAATTTAAAACACTGTGTTATTTGAGTTGATCATAGAATTTAATATCTGTGTGTGTATTTGTGTATTGGATTACCATCACACCACACTTACATTGCCCTAGACATTTAGACGTAGTCATCATTTATTCTAAGTGTAAAATATAACTCTGAGTGAGATCTTAGGGTGGTAGCAGAAAGGTTCCCTGAGAACACACCCCATTAATTGTTAGACTCAGGGGCCTTCACAGCTTGACCTCACTCAGTTACAAATTAAATACAACACCAACATTCATAACATCTAAACCCACCACAGCTCGGCAGAATAGTCTTGGCAACTTGATAACATTGCCTCAAACATGCGTCAGTGGTATTATTTCTAGTTAGAATCGTTCTGTGACTTTTGCAGTAGGTCCGATAGGAGTCCAATTTCCGTATTAAAGGGTAGGTTTTCCTTGATGTAGTGTTCAGAAGGAGTTCCGATACGTGTTTTGTCCGGTCCTATAAGGTCAGAATCCTAACTCTATTCTTTCCTGCCTTCAGTCCGAGCTGTTTCTTTGACGATTCTGGAATGCAGTATGTTTTAGCCTACGAATTTGCTAGGTTATATTGCAGTTTTCCTGCCCATGCTGCCACCTAGCGTTTCCGACACAACTTCCAATCAGAATAAATGTTTATTTCTGACTCTCCTGTGATCCAATCCATGAGCAGAATGCAGTGGGTCGGGGTTGTCAGTTATTTACTTTCACCCGCGTGTTTTAAAATTTTATTTTAAAATTTAAACATAGGACCTCATCTCTCATTTATGAGACTTCTTCCGTCCTCTTAGATGAATTCTCAGTTACGGTTTGTAACCTCGAATGCAGATAGTCTCCTCGCTAATTTGTCTACCCAGACGGGTTTCTGTTTGTCACAGAACGTCTTAACATGCTCTTTTGTGTGATCTCTCTCACATTCAGCCCTACGGCAGTATCATTTCTTTTTCTTCAATTTTCTGACAAATCGCTTTTATTTGGCATAAATCATGCCTTTTCATCCTTTTTACTCTCTATGTTAGATCAATAGAGTGAAGTCTCTAACACTCAACTCCCCTATAGAAGTATCTGCTTTGGGACTACCTTTATCTTTTTACACGTAGACGTGTTTACGTTACGCCAGGTGAACTGTAGTATTATCAGGTGATTAGACAGGCCAACGGAATACGCGGTTATCGCTTGAGTCGCCTTTGAAAGAGACAGGCCTGTGAATAGAACCACAGTTGATTTGTCAAGGTCGGCGGTCATATCTGTCTGTCTGGCGCACCCACAGGCGTTAATTAGATTAGCGCTTCCGTTGCCCCAGTCTGTACCTTTATTAAAGATAAATATGTCTGGATAAAACATTGGCAAAAGACATTACGCCAGGAAAACATTGTCACAATATTGTGAGAGGCAAACAGGTGCAGCCGGAAGGATTACCGCATCACTTGAAAGAGGTCACGCATTGGAATATTAAATGTAATATTTTAAAACACGTGAGGATATATTAAAATTAGACACCCCAACCCAGTGCTAAAAAGATTCGATTGGTTTGATTTGAGGGCCGGAATAAACAATGAATTTCATTGGAAAATTCGGCGGAAACACAATCTGTGATTTGAACTGAGAATGAGAGATATAATCTAGCAAACTCAGAGACACAAAACTCAGAGACAGCTTCGCAACTTCAAACGAGCAACTCCCAAAAGCCAGAAAGAGAAGGATCGGACCTAGAATTACATACTTATAAGTGACAGATCGAAGTATTTGGGAAACTTAAAACCTTAAAAAGTAAGCCAGCCTTTATAAATACAGAGACTGGACACTTAAATGACCAGGACTTTATATATTAGTACTGGATACCTAAGGAATTGGATCGCCCGTTATAAGAGAAACTTTCCCAGGCCAAGTGTTTCGCAGACTCACCCGTCATAAGAAATATTCATAATTTCCCAGACCAAGTTTTTTGCAGATTCACCCGTCATAAAAAGTATTCAAAATTTCCAGACCAAGTGATTCGAGAGCTTATAACCTAAATTACTCGTGTCCATTCTAAACTGTGCGAGGAGATTGTGTATAACCCAATTGGGTTATGAATATTGGTGAATTTTAATCATCTTTCCTGAGCTACACTGTGTACTCAAGGATTTAATTCTTCTGAGAGATTAATACTGGTGGACGGACAGCGAGAATGCGCTTGTTATTTGGCAGCCCACAAATTTACTTAGCAGAGGCATTTGTTTTTCTATTTTGTCTAAAAAGTTCGTGGAACGAAGCTAGTTGTGAGTGAAAAGCAGGAAATCCACACCAACCACCTAAATCGGATAAGTTGTGTGAAAAAGTGCCCTCATCACCAAGAAGTGACAAAAACCACAGCTGCAGGACTCACATAAAAGTTACGTCCTAATTAAAAAAAAAGGCACCAGCAACCGGACATAATTTTCTGAACTATATCCTCACACTAAATCTCCGTGAAGAGAAAATTTGATTCCAATATAATATACCCGTCAGTCTCCCACTCGCTCTACCTTTCAGAGACCGGTAGCCCAGGAGGTAATATAGCAGAAAAGCAAAAACAGTAGAACAAATAAACCAAAAACAGTAGTGTTATGTAACGAGACTGGCCATCTGTAAAATATCTTGTCATGGGAATTAAACGGCCACGATTGTCTCAAGTGTACATGCTTGTTAGACGTTTCATGAAACTAAAGTAGAGCAGAAACTAGGTTGATTGATAACATGTTAAAGAATGCGTCCGTAGAGACACAATTAAAAGTAGCAAGGAAACATAACTGTACAGTATAGTCATTGACAACAAAATTTACTCAGCCCTAGATGTCACGCACAGTGTGGCCGTGATCATGTGGGTAAAGGTTTTCATTTATTTATTAATGTTCGTATAGGGTTGATGTTAGAGGTTCAGATCACTACCCTAACCAATGGCCAGTATGTGAGCAGACAATGTAAACACTCTGCTTTAAACCAAGTGATGAAATACACTGTTATACAAGACGTACAGATGGTTGATGATTTCTAACTCTGTTGACACACTGTACTCCAACAGCAGTGAAACGAGCATCAAAGTTTTATTTACATAAAGTAGAATCCGCTTTTCTCTTTTGCGAATTTTCTCATAGATTTTTACATTCAACTTGATATAATTCCCATTTGTACATTTTCTCAATTCGGCGACATCCTAAAATCATATTCTTGTACATGTCTGTCCCCGATCTGCTCTCGTCAAATTTCTCCACTCTTATGTCACCTGGGTGATCTTCTAAGAAAAGTTAGTTTATCTTTATAACGTTTCACTTAGTGACCTTCTGGTGTATATTGCTATAAGACTGGCCTACACTGCCAGGGATGTTGATTTTCTACAAGTTTACCTGATCACTACGTCTGTCTCTGTATTATCTAATAAGTCTATCTTCAATATATAAAACTGCAATCATACCTGCTGTCTTGAAAAACACAAAACCTTGACAAAACTTGTTAACATAACTCTTGCTATGGCGCGTCTGTAACCACATTAGCCAGCGACATCCAAATGGCTTGTTTTCCAGAGACATGAATATCAAGAACCTCGCTCACTAATGAACTTCCAAACTACCATCTCTCTGGCACAAACTTGCTAACTTACGATGAGCGCGTTCAAAATCAGACTGCCTAATCCCCGTTCTAACATTTTTCATTCACTCCTAAAATGTGTTCATCCAACCACAACTTTCTCGTGCGTATTTTTTCTTGCTCACCCACCAAAACTTACAAGGGACGTAATTCCAAATTATCTCCCTTTGATGATTAAACTCAGAACCATACACTTCTCTTCAGTTCTTATTACAAAAACTTTACATGCAAATTTGTCCAACCACAATTTTGTACTCACTTAATATGCTTAACTCTAAAGATAACTACTACATCTTCCAAGTGGAAACCACGGAGTCTCCTCCCTTTGCTCAAAGCACTGCTCCACACATATCACCTCTCTTCAACAAAGACGAACAGCCTTTTAATAATTCCATTCATTTTTTCCAAACCATTTATTTGCCAGTCACTTCGATTACGGAAACAACAGCAAATGGATTGATTTGCCGTTGCCCTAAAGACGCCAATAGGCGTGATGGGAAACAATGGCAAAGAAAACCTATCTGCTGTTGCCCTAAGACGCCACTAGGCGTAATGGCCACTGACTGCTTTGACGGTCGGTGGCTAAGGACGGAAGAAGAAGAAGAAGAATTTATCTACTCTCACTTACTTGTCTAAAACCAAACCACCGTTCACAACAGGGTGGTCATTGCGTGACGGGTTCATCATCATCATTTTCTTTAGCACTCCTCAAAAAGCATGGAGCCACCACTGCAGCGGATCCCCTCTGCTGGAGGTCTCCGCCACACATTCACAAGCTCTTGCGGCGGGGGTTTCTGTAACAATTTACTTTATGTGATGAGGTTGCCATACCCATGCAACTGGTATTAGTCGCCTTGTCTATGAGTGCCGTAGTCACATTCTATCTTTGTCTCGTCACAGACCCCTGGTAAGAACACGGAGCAAAGTGTATGGAGAATCATTTTATTTATTATTTATTTCCATTTACGCTCCTAACGGAGCATGACGTCATTAGTGTAGCTGGTCCTGTGGGAAGAGCTTAACGTCATTATAGCTGGTCCTGTGGGAAGCCTGCACAAAGCACTAGCATGCTCTTGCATCGGGGTTTCTGTGACAATTTGTTTTACCTGATCAGGTTGCCTGTCCCATACACAACCACATATTAGTCGCCTTATACAAAACGCCTGATGGTACAGTAGTCACATTCTTTCTTTGTCACTCCAGCAGTGCCCAGCTGGCAGGGAGGATAGTAGCGATTCGCTCCCGTGACTAGACGGGAAGGTGCCGTTCGGAAGATCCTGGTTCGATTTCCGGTAAGCCTATCACTTCTGCTGTTTTTCTGTTGTCTAGTCTTCTACTTCTTTATTTCTCACTGAGTGCCTGATAACATACCTTTGTGAGTTGTTTGTTTATTTATTTACTCTTCAAAGACCCCCCCCCCCCCCCCGCCCCCCCCCGAGAACGGGGAATCATGGTCTAGGATTAAAGATCAAAACTTCAAAATAACTGAATAAAACTAACTGAATAAACAACAGTATTTAAAAAAATAGAATCCATAATGTGAATAAACTCCGGACATTGCTTTTTGGCAACCCATTTTATATATATTCACAATCCATTACATATAACAACAATGATTCTTAAATCCATTACTATAATTGCAAGATCCATATACTTTCAGATTACATTCGGTCAACAATCCGGCAGGCGTAAACAATATTTAGAGCTTAAACCTTACGCAATCACCAGATACAGTTCAATCCTTTGAACATTATAAGCTTTACGAGCAGGTAACCCGCAAAAATGACAGGAATAGTGTGCTCTTTTTGCTGCATTTCTTGATGACGTAATTATTTCTGATGTGGTCATTTCATTCCTTTCCATTTTATTTCAACTTCACTGAGATCTTTGTAGTCCAACGTATCATGACTTATGGTCAATGATCAATGCATCTCAAAAATAACAAAAAAAGTCCTGCGCGTTCTTTCAATGCTGTTCAATTTAGTTTTCACATTGCAATATGAGCCTTTTCTCGAAAAGCCAATAGGAAAGTGTCATAGTTCGTTACGTCTCACTTATTTCATTAAGTCATTTCTTTATAAGGGGGTTTGACAATGCTAGATGTCCTTAAAAATATCAAGTTGCCAACAGTTCACTTCTACAAAGACCAAGTCTGGTCTCCTCCAACATTAATCACCCATGAACAATGTCTTCAACGAAGAAACCACTGTCACACCTTCGCAACCTTGGTTCATTCATTCTAAAAGCAGTGTACTGCGCAAAAATAAGTGTTTTCAAACAAAGTTCGATTTTACACACCACAATTCTAAACAGTCTTTTTATTTTGCGTCACTGTACATCGCGAGAGCGTTATTTTACGATCTCAATGAACAAATTCCAACACGAGTGCTTACCGTGAATTTCAGGTGTATGTGAAGTTATCTTCTCACGTTTGTATATCATCAAACTCCATAATTCTCGTCGTTTGTACGTCGTTCACATCTAATCGATGCAACTGTCGTTGAAAGTTAGACATTAATTGTATTGTTTCACTTATATGTACTCTCCCGAAAATGGTAACACTCAACGAAGAAAAGTCGATGAATTGTGCAACACAAAGTGAGTGACAGTGATATATGAATAAAATGTAAGTTTTTGATTGTAGAACCCAGTTTCATTCCGGAAACGGATTTAACTCATCATTTTGTCAAAAATAACCTTAAAATGTAAGTTTTTGATTGTTTCTTCAAGACAAAAATTTTAATTTAAAGTAATGCAGACTTATTGTTGGAGCTACTCGCTGGAAATGAAACGGTTTATTGGAGCATACATACCATGATTTCCGATGATCCCAACGACGCAGTTAGTTTCTCAACCGAGTTCCTTAACGAGCAGTGCCCATCAGGAATGCCACCGCATTTGCTGAAATTAAAGGTTGCTACTTGTATCATGCTATTGCGAAATCTAAACGCAAAAAAACGGACTATTGAATGGCTCGCGTTTGGTCATAAACGTCTTGCATCGGAATTCCATTGATGCAGAAATTATCACTGGCAGTAATAAGGGAGAACGAATCTTAATTCCTCGCATTTACTTAGAACCGAGCGAGCGCAGTTTGCCATTTAGGATGCGACGTCGTCAATTCCCAGTGATTTTAGCATTTGCAATGACGATCAAGAAGGCGCAAGGACAATCTTTTGATTACGTAGGATTTTTCTCTCCTGAACCTGTTTTCGGACACGGCCAGCTCTATATCGCCCTCACCCGAGGAACAAATCATGAAAACTTATTTTTGTTAAAACACTTTTTATCATTGAACATTCTTTGAAACAAATCCACGCACTTTCACAAAAAATGTTGTCATCAAACAACGTTTTTATTGAATTAAAAAATATTTTAAAAATATATTACAGTTTTTGATTTACTTCCGTCATTATTGACGGGTTATTGCTAGTAATAGCATACATGACATTCCGTGACTCGCATGTAAAGCCATTTGTGATGGTGAACGTGGCTTTAGGAAATGACAATGTAGGAGCTTGGATGACATACGGGCATTGTTACGTGCAGTCTTTGATATCTTGCAATATAATACATTTGTATGCTTGTTATGTTCGCAAATATTTTGTAAACAAAATAGAAACTCTTTTGCTTAAGGAAAAGTCATTATTGAGTTACTTCCCTTGAAAGGAGTTTCAGATTGAACTCCGCGGACGAATCCAGTTTTACTGCGATTTATTCTTTGTTTGAGTAAAAATAGATTGTTCTTGCTTCAGAATATCTATGGCCTGAATTTATGTGTAGTGTTTGTCTAGGTAGGACGAGTCTGTCTTATATCTGTATATCTTTACACATCTAAGTCGAACTATATGTTCTTTGTCGCTAGAAAGGTCAAAGGCTGTTCAGCGGATGTGTGGCTAGAGAGTTGTGATTTGGCTTCGCCCTGATGATGGGGGGCTGTCGTGTTTTTCTGTATCGGCTTGTCGCCGGAAAACGTGATCGATATATGTGTAGGGGAAAGTGATAGTCGTCTAGACCTATCGTGTATGCTTTACCCCAGTGTTTATTCTTATTGCCAAGGAATGGCAGAATCATATTTCTGATACCAAGGTAATAAAAACACTTCTTATGAACTCTCTTACGAAGCCATCGTTTTCGATAGGCAGACGCACGATTTGTACGTCTGAGGGAATATTTAACTTGATGAAGGTGACATTCGTTTCTAGCAGCACCATATTGTATGATGAAGTCAATTGCATCATGATAGAATCTACAGAGCAATGAGAACATTTAATGTAGGATTAACTTTGATACAGATTCCAGTTTGTATCCTAAAGTGAGTGACAGCTCACGACAGCAGCCATCTTGTATCCAAATATTTTGTGACTTTCAAGAAGAGAAAAGGGATGCCCCGTATTATCGCTTGATGAGTCCAGAGATCACTGCTACAGATGAGAACCCATTACTAGCGGTTCAATATGATTATATGAAAAATATGTGCTGAACATTATTTAAAGGAATCTTCGCTAGACGAGGTTAGGTCTAGAAGCCATCTTGAATATTGTTTATAAACTGACGTGCTTTGTCAGTAAACTCAGATGATATATATATATATATATATATATATATATATATATATATATATATATATATATATATATATATATGGGCAATACTGAGTGCTTGTCTACTGACATTCCATTGTGCTATTATGCAACGAGTGCCCATGTATCATTGCAAGACCATTTATCAATTGTACCATGATGTATTATGCCAACCTGTGATTTGTCACTGTATCCGTGCTGTCGAATGTGTTCTTCTTCTTCTTCCGTCCTTGGCCAACGACCGGCAAAGCAGTCAGTGGCCATTACGCCTAGTGGCGTCTTAAGGGCAACAGCGAATAGATTTTCTTTGCCGTTGTTCCCATCACGCCTAATGGCGTGTCGAATGTGTACGTCCAATTAAACTGTAACAAAAAAGTACACAGCAGTTGGCGTCGATGACTTCCAGCCATACATGAGTGAGTAAAAGAACAGTTATCAACTCTTCGAACTCTTTCATCATTCGCGTATTATACTCTCACTCTATGTCTACACACCACTGCGTAGGTCGAGTTGATATTCCTATTCCTAACAACCACTCTGACGAGCAACGCTGGGGCCAACAACAAGTCTTTAACATTGGAGCTTCCACAGACCACCATACCTCCAAACACTGTGGTCCTGTAAATAGTTGATGTCAGTGTGAACAAGGAACAATACAATTTCATATCTATACACCATTCAACAGTATATATAGAAACAGCATTTAACTCTGGTGGAATTCAACAAAAAGAAGGATATTTAACACTGGTGAGCCAGCTTTCTGGGTTTGACCTCGCAGAAGTTGAGAAGTCAACAGACTACCGATACCAGACCGTTTCCTGTGGCTGATACGACACACTTGCAGTATTAGTTTGCTCTTTGTCAACACTTTGTCACGTGACCTATCAAGTGAATGCAGTATCTAGGTCAGCGTTGTTGACATTTTTACGCTTAGACATTACAGAGTTTCACAGTACAGAGATGATACTTTGAAGGCCATAAACTGTTCTATTGTTGCAGTATTGTTGAACATAAGTGCGTAAATTTCATCGTTGGACCTTCTGATACTAATATTGTTGAACATTGTAATAGATAAAATCAAAAATCTAGTATTGATTAAAGTGGCAGTTTACTTTGTTTATTCAGAAACTGTGCCATTATATTTATGAACTGAAACTCTTTCCAACACATTTCATTATTTAATGTATAACTGAGCATCCTATCTGCAACACAGTGCTTTATATATTACACACATGATATATGCATTTATGATTATATGTTATATGTTATTTGTTTGTATATTATATTAGTTTATATGTCAGCGGGTTGTGTTTAGGTTGGGCGGTGTCCTCACAACAGAATATCCCACGTCATAGAGGGTCCGTTGTGGGCGTTTTCTTTAGGTGCAATTTCCTTAATTGGAAATTTGCTTGCAACAACTAGTTGCTATTTGTGTTAGCTGTGAAGACTGTAATTATTGTTATTTTTGTAATATTTCTTTGTTCTTTAGTTTTGTTTTGATTTGTTTGTAATTTGTTGGTCTACCCTTTTCTATCTTTCAGTTCTATTCACAATTTATATTCATATACTGTGACGCCATTTGTGTTGTTATTCCTGGCAGATTCAGTGATTATTTTCATTGATTTCCCTATTTGATTTATTTGATTTCTGCAAACGTTTTCGTATTGTCAGTCTTACTTGTACTTTATGCATGCTGTTGGTTGACATATGTTTTATATAGATATATTTCATAAGACACTATTGCTTGTGCACTGCACTTGTATTATGGTATAAACCAGTATTTTATTATTATTACTGGTATACAAGAAATTATACAAGACCTTATTAAGGCTTGTGACCCACTGAGATTGAGATAGTGTACTGATTAATCAAGTCATTAAGAACTTGTGGTATTATTATTGTTTCAAGTAATTAGTATTATTGTTAGACATCATGTCTACATTAGAATACTTCATTGCACAAGGGAAATCCCTTGATAAGACTGGTCAACAATTAGAAGAATGGGCAGTTGCTCAATATGACAAGACATTAGCTGCTGCTGCAGAGGAAAGAAAAGCTCTAGCTGAAGAGAAAAGATTAGCAGCTGAAGAGAGAAGATTAGCAGCTGAAGAGAAAAGACTAGACAGAGAAGCTACTGCTGCTGCTGAACAAAAGAAATTGCAGATGCAGGTGGAGGAAAGGAGATTTGAAGCTGAACAAAAAAAATTAGAAAGAGAAGCTACTGCTGCTGCTGAACAAAAAAGATTAGACAGTGAGGCTGAACAAAAAAGATTAGACAGAGAAGCTGAAGAAAAAAAAGCAATAAGAGAACATGAATTTGAGTTAGAGAAATTAAGATTGACAAGTATGAGTAATGTTAATCAGGCATCTAGTGGTAATGGTAAACCTTCTACTTACAAGGTTAAGGTTCCACCGTTCAATCAGTCCAGTGACGATATTACATTCTGGCTGGATAGATTTGAACGTTCTTGTCGTACTCATAATGTGGATAAATCACAATATGCTAACCAATTAGCGGAAAACTTGAAAGGTGAATCTCTGACTAGATTATGCCTTGTAGGAGAAGCAGATAAGTATAATTATGATGTCATTAGGGCGGCTTTGATAAAAAAAATACCAGCTAAGTGAGGAAGGCTATCGCCTTTTGTTTAAGACGATGGTGCCTGAGACAGGTGTAGAATTCTCAGAATTCATTGCAAAGGCACGTCTCACAGTTGATCGTTGGACTGAGCTTTCCAAAACAGAAAAAACGTATGAAGGACTTATGGATTTGTTGCTCAGAGATAAGATTATGTCATGCGTTAACAAACCATTCCTTGAATTTATACATGAGCGTAAACCCAAATCACTAAAGGAAATGGAAGAATATTGTTCCCAATATGTCACTGCACACCCCGACGTGACTTTTGGCAACGCTAAGATTAAGGAGAGTATGCCAGTTGCTTCAGCAACACCATACAATCCCAATTATTCACAAAGATTTCAGGGACCCCAAAACAGATTTGAAAAAAAAGGTAACCATAATAGTTATCAAAACCAAGGTAACCAATCATTTCAGGGTTCTTCTTCAAAGAACTGGAGACGAGCTGATAGCTCTCGACACAGGGGTGGTCATAATTATAGGAATTTCCATAGAGGAAGTAATTATAGAAACTATCCGAGGTATCCGTCTTGGAGTCAACAAGATCACAATTATAGAGATACTCATTATAATGAATATGATAATGGTAACCAAGAGAACTATGACTCAAACCCAAATAGGGGTTACAATAGAGGTAACAATAACTACAGAGGTAATAATAACCGAGGTAGATCTCAAAACAGAAGACATAAACCACATTTTCAGGCAAACTCTGCACAGCAAGAGTCTCATGAAGCCTATAAACAGAGTAAAGATAATAATGACGCTAGTAATATGGCATGTTCCACTTTTGATTTTGGGAGAGCATCTCAGTGCCCCCAATGCAAAACATTATTTGAGCCAACCACAGTGTCTACTTTAAGCTGTGGCCATCCTCTTCCTGCTCTTCCTGCATCAGTCGCGCATGATGGAAGAGGTTCTCTTGTCCTACATAAGGGTTTAGTACATAACAATCCAGTCTCCGTGCTATTTGATTCTGGATGCACCACAATTGGTGTTAGGCAGTCACTCGTAGATCCTTCCCGTGCCACTGGACAAGTAGTCAAATGTGTAACATTTGGCGGAACATTAGAGAAATACTCTACTGCTATCATTAGGATTGCTACTCCTTTCTTTACAGGAGATGTACACGCATGTCTTCTTCCAAATCCGATCGCTGACCTTATCATCGGTCGCATTCATGGAGTCAAAGAATGCACTCCGCAACAAATTTCCGCGTGGGAAAAGCAAAACATGCAGATTGCTAACTCTGTAGTCACTAGAGCTCAAGCTCTTAATATGCCTCAAACTTCATCTACTGAAAATAATGAAGTGCATAACCAAGATGATCCCTTGGTAATTTCTCGTGACTCGTTTATAAAACAGCAAGAAAATGATCCCACTTCATTCTAGTGAATCATGGAAGAACGTTACTGTCTCTCCTGATTTGTCTCTGGGAGAACAGCGACAAGTTTCAACTATGTTGCAAACATTTCAGGATGTACTCACTGACATCCCTGGACAAACTCATGTCATTGAACATGACATTGTTCTAACTGACCATACTCCTATTAGGGTTTGATCTTATCCTATCCCTATACATTTTCAAGTACAGGTCGAGAAAGAGTTGGATGAGATGATAGATTTGAAAATAATCGAACCATCCACCTCTGCATATTCTTCGCCGATGGTTGTTGTTCGGAAAAAAGACAATAACATACGTCTTTGCGTTGACTATCGCAAATTGAATCAAGTAACGAAGTTCGATGCCGAACCTATGCCTTTACTGGAAGAGCTACTTACTCGACTTTCCAAATCTCATTTTTTCACTAAACTTGACTTGTCTAAAGGATATTGGCAAGTACCTTTATCTGAACGCGCCAAACCTCTCACGGGTTTTTCAACACCTAGAGGTTTGTTCCAATGGAATTTTATGCCTTTCGGTCTTATGAACGCACCAGCTACATTTGTACGCATGATGCGCCGAATCCTATCTTATCGGTCAGATGTCATTGCATATCTAGACGACATCTGTCTTTTCAGCGATACTTGGGAAGATCACTATTCAGGGTTAGATGAATTGCTGTCTACTTTGCGCGAGCACAACCTGACAGCGAAACCCTCTAAAGCCTATATTGGTTTTAGCGAAATTTCTTTCCTAGGCCACCGAGTTGGTCATGGTTTCCTAAAGACAGAGGACCATAATACTAGTAAGATACTTAACATCTCTATCCCTAAGACAAAAAAACAGGTGAGAAGTCTGTTAGGTCTTATTCAATTTTATGGCAGATTCATTCAGAATCTATCCTCTATCATGGCACCTCTTTCTACACTTTTAAAGAAAGGTTCGCCTAATATGGTCCACTGGTCTCAGGAATGCCAATGCTCTTTGGATAAGATTAAAACATTGTTTTCAACACCACCTATTTTAGTGTTACCTACTAAAGATAAGACATTTGTTCTTCGTAGTGATGCTTCATCCACTGGGATTGGAGCGGCACTAATGCAAGAGTACTCTGGAACTCTGCATCCTGTAATGTATATTTCCAGAAAACTTAATGCGGCAGAAAGGAATTATTCGGTTTTAGACCGTGAGCTATTAGCTATGGTTTGGTCAATACTCAAACTACAAAGATTCCTTCTAGGCGCACATTTCATAGTAGAAACCGACCAAAAAGCTCTTACTGCTATACAGAGTAAGAATTTGAAGAGCTCGAGGTCTACTCGATATGCAATTGCTCTTCAACCTTTTCATTTCTCTGTGCGAGCTATTCGTGGATCAGATAATGTGATGGCAGACATTCTGTCAAGATGCCCACATGATTCCACATAACTATTAGGTCTTAGACGTCTTAATATGTCTAGGTCTATAGTAGTTCCTTTCTATATCAAGATAGATACACATTTGTAATTTAATAATATAATGATTGTATCACTACTTAGCGGTTCATTGATGTTTATTCACCGCTGTGCTTTAATGATTTTTCTTTATAAATCATAAATTTAAGATATCTAATACGAAATTATGGTATGAATTTTTGTATGCATTATGTAATGGCCAGAATTGTATTATACGGTGACACCTTCCTGGAAAAATTTATTCGTAGAGAAATAATTTCTCTCAGATTATGAGATACATTCTCACCAGTCGCTTCATAAGTCGACTTAGCCTCATATTAGGCGTTATATTTATTCCTGATATTTGCATCTGCGCAGTATTCATGCGTTGTGAGCCTATTGTACGTTGCTCCTAGATGTATTTCAAAAAAAAAAATGTTTCATTTTTTTTTTCCGGGAGGTGTGGTAAGACTGTTACGTGCAGTCTTTGATATCTTGCAATATAATACATTTGTATGCTTGTTATGTTCGCAAATATTTTGTAAACAAAATAGAAACTCTTTTGCTTAAGGAAAAGTCATTATTGAGTTACTTCCCTTGAAAGGAGTTTCAGATTGAACTCCGCGGATGAATCCAGTTTTACTGCGATTTATTCTTTGTTTGGGTAAAAATAGATTGTTCTTGCTTCAGAATATCTATGGCCTGAATTTATGTGTATTGTTTGTCTAGGTAGGACGAGTCTGTCTTATATCTGTATATCTTTACATATCTAAGTCGAACTATATGTTCTTTGTCGCTAGAAAGGTCAAAGGCTGTTCAGCGGATGTGTGGCTAGAGAGTTGTGATTTGGCTTCGCCCTGATGATGGGGGGCTGTCGTGTTTTTCTGTATCGGCTTGTCGCCGGGAAAAGTGATCTCAAGATTGATGGGGAAAGTGATAGACGTTTAGACCTATCGTGTATGCTTTACCCCAGTGTTTATTCTTATTGCCAAGGAATGGCAGAATCATATTTCTGATACCAAGGTAACAAAAGCACTTCTTATGAACTCTCTTACGAAGCCATCGTTTTCGATAAGCAGACGCACGATTTGTACGTCTGAGGGAATATTTAACTAGATGAAGGTGACATTCGTTTCTAGCAGCACCATATTGTATGATGAAGTCAATTGCATCATGATAGAATCTACAGAGCAATGAGAACATTTAATGTAGGATTAACTTTGATACAGATTCCAGTTTGTATCCTAAAGTGAGTGACAGCTCACGACAGCAGCCATCTTGTATCCAAATATTTTGTGACTTTCAAGAAGAGAAAAGGGATGCCCCGTATTATCGCTTGATGAGTCCAGAGATCACTGCTACAGATGAGAACCCATTACTAGCGGTTCAATATGATTATATGAAAAATATGTGCTGAACATTATTTAAAGGAATCTTCGCTAGACGAGGTTAGGTCTAGAAGCCATCTTGAATATTGTTTATAAACTGACGTGCTTTGTCAGTAAACTCAGATGTATAACTCATATATATATATATATATATATATGGGCAATACTGAGTGCTTGTCTACTGACATTCCATTGTGCTATTATGCAACGAGTGCCCATGTATCATTGCAAGACCATTTATCAATTGTACCATGATGTATTATGCCAACCTGTGATTTGTCACTGTATCCGTGCTGTCGAATGTGTACGTCCAATTAAACTGTAACAAAAAGTACACAGCAGTTGGCGTCGATGACTTCCAGCCATACATGAGTGAGAAAAAGAACAGTTATCAACTCTTCGAACTCTTTCATCATTCGCGTATTATACTCTCACTCTATGTCTACACACCACTGCGTAGGTCGAGTTGATATTCCTATTCCTAACAACCACTCTGACGAGCAACGCTGGGGCCAACAACAAGTCTTTAACATTGGAGCTTCCACAGACCACCATACCTCTTAACACTGTGGTCCTGTAAATAGTTGATGTCAGTGTGAACAAGGAACAATACAATTTCATATCTATACACCATTCAACAGTATATATAGAAACAGCATTTAACTCTGGTGGAATTCCGACTTCTCACCGATTCTTTTCTTCTGTCTATTATTTTATATCTCTACTAAAATCTCTATCGTGAGATTGAAAAACTTTATTCCCTTCAGTTGACTTTTTCATTCTTATAATGAAAGAGTCTCTCTCTCTCTCTTTAACAGTATTTTACTAGCTCAGGATTCTCACTGTCCAAAGTAATAAATTATTCCCCCACCAGCGAAAGTCGAAGGTGGAACACGGTACAACGATTCGAACAGGAAGTCGACCGTCTTTGTTGTTCACGAACTGGATGCATGTAAAACAGCCGGAAACGATGGACGCTAGTGCGAGTTGAAATGAAGGTAACTTTATACCCCTGGGACCAGAACAGAATTTGCACACAATCCACCCCTGCCCGGAACAGATCCTGGAATATTGGAGGGAATTTTCTGCATTCTTCTTGTAACCATCATTCGGAGCAGACAGACTCTGGGCCCAAGTGGGCATTTCATGTTGCGAAATAGTTGTAGTGAATTCGTTGAGCGAAGTAAGTAGATCTAATACTGCTGATTTTATAACATGAATAATCATATGTTTATCAACAGCTTGCGATTGCAGTAACTTTTTGTAAAGTTTAAATGCATTTCCATTTTCAGTGACAATAATTGTTATTTGCATATTTACAGATCACTCAAACTAATGTATGAGTTGCTGAGGTCATAGACCTAATTAACTCCTGATCTTTATCTCACAGCCTGGCAGAAATAAGACAGGGTTAAAATAATTGATGTATATTATTGTTGTTACTTTGAGATTTGCATATTGACCCAAGTAAAACAGAAGTGTATTAGTGGTCCTTCTATTTTCTATTTCTTATAAGGCTTCTGTGTTCTCTGTCAAGACTACAAACTTGATAACAGTGTTCTCAATCACTTCTTCTCACTTTGTCACATAAGGGACATTAATGTGTTTTTCATTATGGAAGGTTCTTTACATGTATTTAATGCAATTCTATGCATATACCATGTTTGATGATTGAAGAACTATTTTATTATCAGTTATATGAATGTTATTTTCTACAGGAACCAGGACTTTAAGAATGCTTGCAATTATTTAGCTATTTAATGAATTTACCACTTTGACTGACAAAAATGTAAGTCAGTAGTTCTCAAGCCTTGAGACCATGACTACCTTCCAAATGATTTACTACTCGAGTAAGCAAGAATGTAAATCATTGGTTCTCAGACCTTGGCAGCAATGACACCCCACCAAGTTAAAGCAGCAAAGGAAAATATTACCCAGTGGTTCTCAAACCATTGTTGACAGTGACCCCAGAATTAAAATACTGCTCTATGGGCACTAGGTGAACCAGTGGTTCTCAACCATTTGATGACCCCAGCCCCTACCTCACAGTTTGTGAAACTCATTGCCCATGGGGGAAAACCACTGCTGTACTTAAGCAGACAGCCAGATCAAGACTGAGAACTCAATATATGCTATAATGTCAGTTAAGACGTGGTAGTTCATACATTGTTACGGAATGATAGTTAACCTTGTGTTAATTTAATTTCTGATGGACGCTTACCGGCCATCAGACTTGGGAGATGATTGCTCTTGAAAGCCACTAACGGTACTTCAATTGTTTCCAGTCCACCCAGGTTGCGGTTACACAGTACTTAACTAGGTTGCGGTTACAACGTACAAATCCAGGTTGCGGTTACCAGATACCTAAACCAGGTCCAGGGTACAATCCAGGGTACAAGTCCATGGTCCCAAAGATTACCCTTACCCAACCATATCCTATCACCCAGTAACCATACCACACTTCCCATAAACAGAAGAGGCATTCAGCAGAGGTGACTTACCCCATCCTTATCTGTGATGTGCACTGAGTCCAGGGAAGCAAACTCTGACACCCTCTGAACCCATTAACTGTTATGAGACCAACCTGCTTGGGCAGACCAAACCAAGAGAGTCCGAACCAAAATCATCTCCGCAGCTACTACAGTCCTTGAGGAGATGAGTATAAACCCCTACCAGCAACACTACCATAGAAAAGATCTCTGGTCCAAGTGATGACCACACTAGTTGATTTTTTTTTTAATAAACAGTAGAGCTAAACTATTTTTCATATTTATATGTATATAAAGAAATGAAAGATTATATACCCTTTTATCCAATTTAACATAACAGAGTCTGTTGTTATTTTCTTTTGTTAACTTTATTTGGGTTGTATTTGGTTTTAAATATAAATCTACACCCTGGGGGCTCAGCCATAATTAAATTAACTTCTATTGGGTCGGGATATTTTAAATGTGGCTGGACACCAAATCTCTTTCTCAACCTTGTGTGCTTTACACAGTCCTTTTGTAGGATTCCTGAGGAAGAATTTACCGTCCAGAAAATATCCTGTTTAGGTACCAGAATTCTCTTTTAAGTAATTTCTAGTACACTATTTCCCGAGGAGAGGCAGTTTTCTTCAAACTCGGAAGCTATCAATAAGACATTATTATCTTTATTCTTCCATTCCATCCAAGCTGACCTATCTCCTCAAAACACCTCGCGACACTATTATAGGCAAACGTTGCAATATTACTTACATTGGCCAAACGGGCACACGACTTGGGGATAGATTCTGCAGACACCTCTACGAAATGTCTCGGTTGGGATCCACACCTGTAGCCATCCACTTCAATGGCCCTAGCCACCACGGTGCCACTGACATCCAGGTGACAGCTTTCAGATCCTGTTCCTCTAACGCCAACAGTCGGCTCCGCCTTGAACAACGCCTCATCCATCTTATGGGCTGCCTTAAACCCCATGGTTTGAACACCTAGCATTATTTTGTCTGAGACATCCTATTCTATCTAGTCCTATTTGTATCATAACAATTTTTTTTTTTTTATTAATATTACTTTTTTCTTCATCTTCTCTCCCCTTATTTATTCCTCTCCGTTTTTTAAAATTAAGATTACTTTTTCCTCACTCAGTTTTCCAGTCCTTGTTTTCAATATTTTTTATTTATGCTTTGAATTTAGTATCCACTTCCGGTTTCCGGTTCATTTTATTTCCAACAAGTGACACACATCAGAGAGTATTTTCTCTTATTTTATAGTTTGATGTTCTCTACTTAATTCTCACTTTCTTTCCCTTCTGTTTTTCGTTTGTCTGTCCCTGACGAAGGCCTTGTGGCCGCAACGTAGGTTTTTTATTGTCCTTTGTCCCAGTAAGACGTTGATGCGTGATGCCATATGATGATGGATGGTATCCGCATGTCTGGTTTTGTGTAGTGTGCAGATGTGTTCAGTCAAAACAATGTTCATACAAAAATAACAGGGCAATCCACATAGGACGTCAGTAAACTCACGACGTATAAAGTCAATGATTCTTGAAACAGCCGTTGACGTTTTTCTTCATTATTTATTGTGGACGCCACAGTGACAAAATGGTTACGCAAATGTGTAGGCACATCAAACAGTCATTATCACAGCAACATTCAATACAGCAATAGACGGTAGACAGCATTACAATGATGAGTCAGATGCATGTTATATTTCAAAGTGCTGTAAATGTAGTCAGGTGAAAAACTCCATCCTTTTCCATAACAGCCAGGAGATAACCAGATGTATGAGATCAGTTCACTCTCCTTAGTTTGACTTCAGCAAGACAGACACGTCTGCCGAAGTATAAATAATGTCCACAAAATATCCTCTAGATAATAAAGGTTTTCCAAACCTAATTCATTTAACAAAGTAGCAAGTAATGGTCCTTGGTACATGCATCAACCGATGCAGTACAATGCAGCGACATGTGAGCTGGGAAAAAACATCTCGTGGCGACGACTTTCGGAGACAGGCTATGAATCGAAATCGCTCACGACCCAAAATCGATAGAGTTAATGAAAAAGTCAATTTACCTTGCTTTCATGAAATACACAGAAATATCACGCCTCCCGACATGTGGGAAAACACTAGAGGTATTCTCTCCACATGTAAGCCTACCTTGCCGTGGTTGGAGAGCTTGAGCGCCTCAATGATCCCGGGAGCTATGCCGGCGGGAGTTTTACTCCTGGCAGGGTCACCCAAGCCGGACAGGTCCTGGGTGAGGGGCCAGACTAAATGGGCTGAGGAGTGGGTGGAACCCTATAGGTGTAGATGCAGAACCCACCGGCGAGTGGTACATGCTCTGGTCTGCACCAATCCACCCCCACTTCATGGGTTAAATGCTTTCTTGCCTCATTCTTCACTGTTTGTCGTCTATCACGCCCATGGCGACCGTTGCCTCAATTGGCTGTGTGTGGTGTACCCGGAAACGGGCCTCCCAGTACTGAGGCAAAGTTAAGTCCCCGATGTCACTTATCGGTGCAGAATTGAGAGAGATGGCTGAGCATCACAATCCCTCCTGTGTTGCAGCATGATGAGAACCCAGCATTGCACACTGAGCTTGGGGGGATCACTTGGGCACCAGACTTAATACTGGCTCTTGACTGGATGGCCGCATGCAGGAGATTTCTACAATGGAGGGTTGGCAGGTGGTGGGTATCGGGAAGTGGCTCTGTGCAGGACGTGAGGATTCCTTGGGAGAGCCCCGAACCAGAGCACAGCATTGTGCAAGCTCTGCATAGTTGGAGAGCCCCCTGGATGACGGGGAATGCACAGTGTGCTACCCCACCTATCCCCAACTGCTAACTTAGAACCAGAAGTGGGGTCCTCTGTATGCGTGCCAGGCCAGGATAAAATGCCTGGGAAAGAGACTGGAGCTCAGAACTCCCTAACTCAAAGTTGCAGGATGGCAGAAAAGCCACGGGAAAGACAGGGCTATTTTGAAGATAACGCAACCATATTTTCACCATACGAGCTCGGACGCCGCCTCGGTAAACAAGGTCCGCGCAGAGCAGTGACACCCCCAGGCTGCTTGCGAATAGTCTACTACTGGGAACATAAACAGATTAGGGATGAGCCCACTCTCCCGTTGAACAGGTGCTAAAGTCGTAGATACTGGGCCAGAAGGCGCACCGGAAACCACAGTATCATGCAACTCGCTTTTTTTTTTTTTTTTTTTTTTTCTATGGAGAGTACACTAGAGGTATTATCTCGAATAAACGAAATATCCATTAAGAGGACTACACATCCCTGACAGAACAAAAAATAGCGGAGATCCCCTCTTCAACGAGGCATCTCTTTCGCCATTCCAAATCGCTCACTCCACTAGTCGTGGGCGGAAACCGATCGACCAAACAACAAGACAAGTCATGCGCAGTCCAGCGCAAAAATGACCACAGCTCAAATTTAACTGCATTCGATACCAACGCGAGAAGACAAATGCTTACCGAGAAAAGTGACTATAAATTCCAAGCAGTTGTTGCCCTTGCGTTATAAAACAGACATTGAAACAAAACGATGTTGCGAGAATTTATCACGCAACATATCACCACCTCCTCCCGATAAAAAAAAAATGTGGAACATATTTTTTTTTCAATATCAAAGAGAAAGCGATAAGCGGCTCAAAACGCACGAATTATGCGCTGATAATTAATTAAATTGCCAAACAATAGGCTAATTATAGAGTGTCTGGTGAGGATATACCTCAACAGAAAAATAAATATGTCTCAAAAAATATTCACATCGGGGAGGTGTCACCAACACACATCACGTTAGCATGTAAACACAATATACGTATGCAAGTTACTATAATCATCATTAAACAGCATACTCTAATATTGTCTTTAAAAATGGATGTACAAATCTGATAGGAAAATTTAAATAGTACATTCTTTGACATGTAATGAAATAAGTACATAGTAAAGTTAAACTACATGACGATCCAGGATATATGCTCTGGTATTCCGAGGGTAAGTAACCAATCTAGAACTCGTAAGGTAAGTCCTCAGCTCAACAATGACATTCTGAGAAAGTACAAGCAATATAATGCTAATTAATAACTAATATGCTTCATAAGGTACAATACATTATTAATAATTGTGGCTGTTTAGTAAACTAACGGCCCTTATATTAACTACTCAGTCCTCCTCTATCATCTTAAAAAACGAACAGAAGAAGATGACAACAAAGCACGATAGTGTGTACATATAAAGTAAGTACAGATGTGCTAATCTGTTGTAGAAATATAGGTGTGTTATGACTCTGTAATATATAGAAATATAGGACAGAAGTATTAGTTGGAGTCATGTGGGCATCTAGACACAATGTCAGCCATCACATTATCCGCACCACGAATAGCTCGTACCGTGAAGTGAAAAGGTTGAAGAGCTATAGCATATCGAGTGGATCTCGAACTCTTCAAATTCTTAGTCTGAATAGCTGTAAGAGCTTTCTGATCAGTCTCTAGAATGAAATGTGCGCCCAGGAGGAATCTTTGTAGCTTTAGAATTGACCAAACCATCGCTAACAACTCACGGTCTAAAACCGAGTAGTTCCTCTCTGCCGCATTTAGTTTTCTAGAAATGTACATAACAGGATGCAGAGTATTTGCATATTCTTGCATCAGTGCTGCTCCAATCCCAGTGGATGAAGCATCACTCCGAAGAACAAAAGTCCTATCAAGAGTAGGTAATCTTAAGATGGGAGGAGAAGAAAATATATTCTTGATTTGGTCTAGTGAAGATTGGCATTCTTCAGACCAACGGACCAGATTAGGCGAACCTTTCTTCAACAATGTTGAGAGAGGTGCCATGATCGAAGATAAATTTGGAATAAATCTCCCATAAAATTGAATTAAACCTAAGAGACTCCTAACTTGTTTCTTCGTTTTAGGAACAGAGATGTTCAGTATTTTGGAAGTATTGTGGTCTTCTGTCTTCAAGAGACCATGACCAACACGATGACCCAGGAAAGAGATTTCACCAAAACCAACAAAAGCTTTAGAAGGTTTTGCTGTCAAATTATTCTCATGTAGAGTGGACAGTAAGTCATATAACCCTAAATAGTGATCTTCCCAGGTATCACTGAAGAGACAGATGTCATCTAAGTATGCGATGACATCCGAACGATGTGACAGAATTCGACGCATCATGCGAACGAAAGTGGCAGGGGCGTTCATGAGACCAAAAGGCATAACATTCCATTGAAATAGACCCCTAGGTGTAGAAAAAGCAGTAAGAGGTTTGGCATGCTCTGCTAAAGGCACTTGCCAATAACCTTTAGACAAATCAAGTTTAGTGAAGAATCTAGAATTAGAAAGTCTAATCAGTAGATCTTCTAACAAAGGCATCGGTTCAGCGTCGAACTTTGTGACCTGATTCAATTTGCGATAATCAACGCAAATTCGTATGTTCTTATCCTTCTTCCGGACAATAACCATGGAAGAAGTATATGGTGAAGTCGATGGTTCAATTATATTTAATTGAATCATTTCATCCAATTCCTTTTCCACTTGCGACTGAAAGTGTATAGGAATAGGATACGGCCTAACCCTAATTGGATTATTGTCGGTAAGAATTATGTCATGTTCTATGACATCTGTGTGTCCAGGAATGTCAGTGAGAACATCCTGAAATGTTTGTAACATCGACGAGACTTGTCGATGTTCGTCACCAGAAAGATTAGGAGAAACAGAAACGTTTTTCCAAGATTCCGTGGAATGTAATGGAACCACTGGAAGGGGAAGGTTGACATCAGAGAAGGTAGCTTCCTCATCCTGAATGACAGACAGGGATGAATAATGACCGTGAGGTGCAGGAGCATCATCCGTTGCCTGGAAAATAGGCAGCAAATAGTCCGGACGTTCGTGAAATTCCGAAAGCATGTTTATGTGGAAAGTTTTATGCTTTCCATCAATATCGACCACATAGTCAACATCGGAAATCCGAGAGACTATTGCATACGGACCTTTCCATGCAATAAGAAGTCTATTTTCCCTACTGGGGAGTAGGACGAATGCTTTGTCACCTGGACAAAGTTGTCGTAGACATCTATTCTTGTTAGCAAACTGCCTTGCCTTCTCTTTAGCAATTTCTGATGAAGCAGTTGCTAGCTTACATGCCTCAATGATCTTTTGTCTAAGAGCAATGACATACTCATATGAGGATTGAGTTTCATTGCTAATATCATCGGCAGTGATGAGATCGTGTAATAAAGACATAGGGCCGCGTGGACGCGCGCCAAAGACAAGTTCGAAGGGAGAAAATCCTGTGTGTTCATTAGGGACTTCTCTATAGGCAAAGAGAGCCGCGGGTAAAACCCTGTCCCAATCTTGAGGATGATCTTCAGTTATCTTACCAAGCAAAGTCTTGAGCGTTCTATTCAGACGCTCAACTAACCCATTAGACATAGGATGGTAGATACTACTGAGAGATCGTTCAATATGTAAGGTAGACATTACCTGTGACATAGTGTCAGATATGAGTTGAGTGCCATGGTCTGACAATATTTCTCTGGGGAACCCCAAGCGAGAAAATATCAACCAAAGAGCATCTGCGATATCTGTAGTAGATATGCTCTTAAGAGGAATAGCCTCTGGCCAACGTGTGCACATATCGACACATGTAAGGATAAACTGATGTCCTCTGGCCGACCTGACCTTAAATGGGCCAATAATATCTATGGCCATTTTCTGAAACGGCCGAATAGGAATGTCAGCAGCCTGGATAGGCGCAGCATGTCGTGGTCCTCTAGATTTGACCTCCTGACATACCTTGCATGATCGGCAGTAAATACGAATGTCCTTATTGACAAAAGGCCAAAAGAAAGCCGCAAGGACTCTCGACTTCGTACGGGCAAAACCCATATGTCCAGCACATTGCGAGTCATGAGCATGTTGTAATATTTGGACTCTCATGCTCTTGGGAACAAGAATTTGCGAATGTGCCGCCGTAGTCGAATCTTGTACCATACGTACAAGTACGCCGTTTCTCATTGCAATCCAAGATTTTCTATTTGTATCCTGATTCGGATCACCTTTCTTCGCAAGAACGAAGAATTTTTTTAAAGAAGGATCTTCTTCTTGCAATTTTATGAAAGAGTCACGAGTAATCACTAAGTGACTATCTTGGCTATCAACTTCATTATCACTATTCAGTGAAGTTTCGGGTGTTTGTAGAGCTTGTGCTCTTGTAACTACTGCATTTGTAGCTTGCATGTTATTATCTTCCCAAGCAGCAATCTGCTGTGGGGTACACTCCCTAACTCCGTGAATACGACCAATAATAAGGTCCGCAATAGGATTAGGTAAGAGACAAGCATGCACATCTCCAGTAAAGAAAGGAGTGGCAATGCGAATTACAGCAGTAGGATATTTTTCTAGAGTGCCGCCAAATGTGACACATTTAATAACCCTTCCTGTAGCACAAGATGGATCTACAAGCGATTGTCTAACACCAATAGTGGTGCATCCGGAATCGAAAAGTAGTGAGACCGGAGTATCATTAACAAGACCCTTATGTAGGATTAAAGAACCCCTCCCGTCATGCGCAACAGCAGCAGGAAGAGCGGGAAGTGGGTGACCACAACTCAAAGTAGTTATGGTACCCGGTTCGAATAAAGTACTGCATTGGGGGCATTTGTTTGCTCTCTCAAAGTCAAAAGCAGAACTAGTGACAGCGTCAAAGTTTTTACTATCAACAACATGATTACAGGCTCCCTCAGTTTCCTGTTGTACAGCATTAGCCTGCTGATATCTCTTTTTTTTTGTGTTGAGATCTACCCCGACTATTATTACCTCTGAAGTTATCAGAGTTATTATTATCTCTGCAGTTATTATTGTCTCTATTGTAATTGTTATCCTGGTTCGAATACCAGTTTCCACGATTACTATCATGTTCACATTGATGCGAACATCTATTTGTTTGGTTTTGAGGTCTTCGGCAGGAATAACCTCTATTACCATATCCTCTTTTGAAATGCTTATAATTATTAGGGTGATAGTAACGAGTACTATCAGGTTGTCTCCAATTCTTCGAAGAAGAATCACCATGAAATTGATTTCCATGATTTTGACAGAAATTACCGCTACCCTTTCTATCAAAATTTTGTTGGGATCTACGAGCAAAGTTTTGACCATACGGAGCTGCCGAAGCAACTGGTAAACCTTCTTTCACCTTAGAGTTACCCATGGTTATGTGTGGGTGCGCAGTTACGTATTGGCAACAGAAATCTTCCATTTCTTTTATTGTTTTAGGTTTACGTTCATGAAGGAAAGCAAGGAAAGACTCATTGACAGACGACATGACTTTGTCTCTAAGTATTAAGTCCATAAGTCCTTCATAAGTTTTTTCCGTCTTAGATAGTTCAACCCATCGTGAGAAAGTAATGCGTATTCTTGCAATAAACTCGGAGAATTCAACTCCATTTTCAGGTAACATGTTTTTAAATTGTAGACGATAGCCGTCTTCGTTAAGCTGATATTTCTTTAACAAAGCGGCCCTGACAACCTCATAATTGTTCTTGTCAGGTTCATCCACCATATTTAATATACTTAGAGCTTTACCTGTCAGTATCCCTGATAACTGATAAACATATTTTGCTTTGTCTATGTTATGAGCATGTTATGGACTGCGCATGACTTGTCTTGTTGTTTGGTCGATCGGTTTCCGCCCACGACTAGTGGAGTGAGCGATTTGGAATGGCGAAAGAGATGCCTCGTTGAAGAGGGGATCTCCGCTATTTTTTGTTCTGTCAGGGATGTGTAGTCCTCTTAATGGATATTTCGTTTATTCGAGATAATACCTCTAGTGTTTCCCCACATTGGCCACCAAATGATGCGTGATGCCATATGATGATGGATGGTATCCGCATGTCTGGTTTTGTGTAGTGTGCAGATGTGTTCAGTCAAAACAATGTTCATACAAAAATAACAGGGCAATCCACATAGGACGTCAGTAAACTCACGACGTATAAAGTCAATGATTCTTGAAACAGCCGTTGACGTTTTTCTTCATTATTTATTGTGGACGCCACAGTGACAAAATGGTTACGCAAATGTGTAGGCACATCAAACAGTCATTATCACAGCAACATTCAATACAGCAATAGACGGTAGACAGCATTACAATGATGAGTCAGATGCATGTTATATTTCAAAGTGCTGTAAATGTAGTCAGGTGAAAAACTCCATCCTTTTCTATAACAGCCAGGAGATAACCAGATGTATGAGATCAATTCACTCTCCTTAGTTTGACTTCAGCAAGACAGACACGTCTGCCGAAGTATAAATAATGTCCACAAAATATCCTCTAGATAATAAAGGTTTTCCAAACCTAATTCATTTAACAAAGTAGCAAGTAATGGTCCTTGGTACATGCATCAACCGATGCAGTACAATGCAGCGACATGTGAGCTGGGAAAAAACATCTCGTGGCGACGACTTTCGGAGACAGGCTATGAATCGAAATCGCTCACGACCCAAAATCGATAGAGTTAATGAAAAAGTCAATTTACCTTGCTTTCATGAAATACACAGAAATATCACGCCTCCCGACATGTGGGAAAACACTAGAGGTATTATCTCGAATAAACGAAATATCCATTAAGAGGACTACCCATCCCTGACAGAACAAAAAATAGCGGAGATCCCCTCTTCAACGAGGCATCTCTTTCGCCATTCCAAATCGCTCACTCCACTAGTCGTGGGCGGAAACCGATCGACCAAACAACAAGACAAGTCATGCGCAGTCCAGCGCAAAAATGACCACAGCTCAAATTTAACTGCATTCGATACCAACGCGAGAAGACAAATGCTTACCGAGAAAAGTGACTATAAATTCCAAGCAGTTGTTGCCCTTGCGTTATAAAACAGACATTGAAACAAAACGATGTTGCGAGAATTTATCACGCAACAGACGTGTAACTATTTGTGTTGTTTTTTTATCTTTCTACAGTTTTACCCCCGTCTTACGGCAGTCCTCCTTATATACACATATTGATATTATCTACACTGTAGATCTAGGCTTTTCCTGTTGTTTATCTACCATTCCGAAACGTACTACATTGAAGCCAGTTTTTCCAGCTTCGTGCTCTTTTAATGGATTTTTAATTTACCTTTCGCTGAGCAATGCGCGCACTTTTCGTATTTTCCCGAAAATACGCTTGTTGCGCCTCTTTTTGCGCACCGCAATGCGTTCATGATTTGGAAACATCGCTTTGCTCAAAAAGAACGTCGCTAGATTAAAATGACGTCAAATAATATAATTATGTAGACGCGCGTGCAGAGCAACGGCAGTTGACTTTAGGTAGTGTCTCCAGCCGGTTAGGCTGCGTTTCCTGTGTGTTCTCTTGAGGCCGCTATGTCCGTTATCATGCTTGTGTATAAAGAAAGTGTCTGCACCTATTGATGCCAGGAGATTCGTATAAAGTAGATGAGTATTTTGAGAATATTGAGAAATCATATAATTATGTCGCGGACCTCACCTTGACGGACTTTACGGAGAGGGGTTGAATGCATCATTATTGTTGCAATGTAACGGACTTGGAATTATGGCCCAGTAGAGTTGTCCCGATGGACAGTGTATAAACATGAATTATTCTATTAATGTGGAGCTGCTCGTTTGTATGGACTGTGAATAAACCTTGTGAGATGTCTACAGCATTTATCTGCATTCATTCGACCTGTTACTGTTGCAAGTGTTCGCTGATCGTTGAACAAAATCATACCCCATAATGACCTTGGTCATATTATCTGCATTAACAATATTACACGCAACAACGCTATTAAAACAATTAAAAGGTCTGCGTGCTCTTTTCATGGGTGTTCAATTAACTTTTACTGTGCATTGCGCGCCGTTTCCGTATTTTTCCGAAAAAGTGGCAGGATTTATTCATTGGTCGTTACTGGACACTTACTTAGACAATTAGTATTTTGTAAATAAATGCGAGTAAATAAAATGTAATGCCTGAGGGGGGAGGGGCGGGAAAAGGGGGGGGGGGGGAGAATATAACGCTGATTAACTCATCATGAAGAACGAAGATACGAAAATACCAGGGATATTATTTTTATAATAACATCAGTAAAGGTTACGTGAAAAGATAAGGTAGTTTGAAAATAAAGTGAGGACAAATCCAGTTAAACCTCCATAAAACTAGAATAGAAGCATCCCTGAAAACGTAGAATGTCAATTGATCGAGGGAATGGTAGACAGTATAAACCAAAAACACAAGCTTTCTAGATCCGATCTCCAGCGTTGGCATAATCAACCCACAAAAATAATAATAATAATTATTATTATTATTATTCAAAGTGCATTTCCCTTTCCGTTAAAATCACTACATTCTATTTCCGAATTGTTACTGTCATTGACGTTTGCAATCACGTCTGCCCTAAACTGAGAGCACATGATAGAAATTATTACGAAATGAGCTGCGCGGGAAAAGTGTCAAGTGAGGGTTCTATAAATGTTTTAGAAAACAGAACATCGTCTGGCGCATGGCCATGTGGTGGTGATTTCGAAATGAAAGTCGCCTGAAATAAATTAGCCACGTTTTCTAATCGTCAGCTGCATGTATATCAAAGTTTTATTAATACATAACCCTTTCTTACTTAGTCATTCCCCTTCTACCGTGAGGTGTAGAGGTTTGGAAGAGAGAGCGCCAGACCATTCTATCAGCTGTCTTCTTCCTGGCCTGGTTCCATTCTAGTCCTCGGTCCTTCAAAGATTGTCTAATGTTGTCCTCCCAGCGGACTCTGGGTCGTCCTGGAGGTCTGGATCCCTGGCTCTTTGTTTCCCATGCTTGTCGTGGTAGCCGATCTTCTCCCATTCTGCAGACATCATAACCCTTTCAATTAGACAATACCTCTGTGTGTGTGTGTGTGGTGTGTGAGTGTATGTATATATGTATATATATATATATATATATATATATATATATATATATATATATATATATATATATATATATATATATACATGTATATGGTGGGTGTGTGTTACAGAGAGAGAGCGAGAAAGAGAGAGAGAGAGGGGGGGAGAGAGACTGTCTCGTCTTCTCCTGAAAGTTTTCCGAATTCTATCTGGCCCTTTGTTTCTCTTCATTGCTAATGCTTTGTCCTTCTCTGCTCTTCGCTGTTGTATTGTGGTTTTGCTGTTTCTTAGATAACGTTCTAGTAATATTATATAATGTTTTCAAGTCTCCTTTTTTGTCGCAATCTCGGCTTCCTCTGTAAGGCTTTCGGTCGTAAGTAAAATCCTTGTCCATTCTTCTCTATTCCTCTGCAATTTCTTAACTACATGTTAGGCCTTTGTGTTTCTTATATCAGTAGCAGAAGCAGCATGTATGTACTTTTATTTTCAATATGGAATTGTAACGATTTTTATTTGTCATATGCTTATAATTTTTGTCAGTGGAAAATTTTTTTGGAAATTGGATACGCTGTGTACACACCACAGGTAGTGTAATCTGTCGTCCTTGAAAATTCAAAACCTGGAAACCCTTGAAGAAGTAAAAGGAGATCGGGATAAGGGAATTATAGTCATCGCCATCATCAAACAATTGTAAATAACAATATGCATTTGAATACATCACAAGTTGGAACATAACATTACAATGAATATCTTAATTATAAACGACAATTAGGCAGAAGAGGGTAGAGTTTCTGCAGAGATTGTGGATGAGCGGAGGCAACTGAAGATCATCTCAAGCTGGTTCGCTCTCATGCCATTTCTTTTTTTTTTTAAATACTACGGATAAACGAGAAGAAGAGGAAGAATACGAAAGATGAAAAGAGTAATGATATAAAGATGACAATGCGTTATATATAAATATTTATATATATAGTGGCGCTGATTTTTGTCCCAATTTTGTTTATCTACTCACGTCCATTAGCAAGTTCTTACAATCGTCCTGATACTTTTAAGTAGATGTTATTTTCAGATCTATAAACGTGCACTCTTCAGTAGTAATCAAAGTTCAGGGCCATGCTTGGTAAAGACTCGAGTTTCCGTAAAATAAGCCATCACAACGCATCTCTGTGTCTATTTGAATTGCTCCTAACCTCAAATAGGATCTAAATACGTTTGGACTGGAGCGTCACTACTTTATAATAGCTGCTCTGTGAATGTACGTTGGCGGAAATTAACTAAATAGACTTCAGTAGTATTCAGACATCGGTATCGAGTAGTTCAAATTGTCCGAAAGGAAATATGATACCGCTAAGCACGAATACAATTACTTCGAACCTGAAGAGAGCAGTCCAGAAAGTATTTTTTTAATCAGTGTTTTAAACTCTGCTACTTCCTACTTTACTTCCACCTATTAGCCACAAATCTAAACTACACTAAATCACTGTCGATTATCTCTGACAAGATCAGGCAACTTAGGAAAATAAATCAGTTTCAAAATCAAGCATATCTTGATGGCACTGGAAAATTATCAATAAATTAGTAAATAAATAAATAAAAGTAATTAACAGGTACTCGTTGGACATAAAGGATGGCACTAGACAACAGAAAAGAAAATATGAGTGATAGGCTACCTGGAATCTAACCCATGACCAACCAAACGGCTCCATCACCTTGCTGTGACAGTGCATCGTGAATGGACGCTCAGCCAATTTTGCACCCCTGACTGAGCGTCCATTCACGATGTACTGTCACAGCAAGGCGATGGCGCCGTTTGGTTGGTACTGTAAAGAGGTGCGGGACCTCTAAACATTTTAGAAACTGTCACGGTTTGCCTCCCCTTAGCTCTGCAGTAGTGGTCCAACAGTGGCCAAAACTCAAGAGTACGGTAACTAATGTAGGTCTTCAAATGTGTTACCTTCGCATAAGGTTACTCTTGGCAGAGTTGTAGATAGAAGGATAATAATGCTTCAGCCCCAAGGGAGAAATCACAAGATATTCAGAAAGCGAGAACAATGCTGCATTGGCTGAGCACGTTAACTCTAGTATCTGCCGTCAATTTTTGTGAAGGATTATGTAATCGTATAATTCGTTAGCTCGTTCAAGCCCCAAGCTGAGTAAATTCAGCGAATTTCCTCTTATTATTTTTTTTAGCTCTGTTTACGTGTATTTAAGAAATTGTCTGAGACATACGGCTGTATTACATTCAAAATGGTTAAATCAACTTTAGATTTGTCTTTATACAAGTAAAAAATTTAGTAATCAATTATGTTCAGCACTACAGTTATAAAACATGAATAATTGTTTAGAAAAAGTAATAATCACAGTGTGATGTTATGGTTTTCGAAAATGGACAGTTCACCTGGCAGTTTTACAGTTTTACTTAGCTGTCAATAGTTGTTTCTGCTCGCGCTGATGTTTGGGTCTATGCAGATAGGTGACTGGGTCACATGCGTCTCTGGTCAAGATTTAAGAGTTGCATCACGTTCCAAGTAGAATCAGGGAATAACTACAAAGCTGGTCCCGCGTCTCTAAGGCCCGTCTGATGATGGTGTCTAGCGTCGACTTCAGGCCACTTATACCCTCACTTGTTCCAGAAATAGTACCCTCAACTGGTACCACCAACGTATGGCAAAAGAAGAGAAACGAATACCCTCTGAGTATTGAGTTTCCCTACACATACTTATGTGCCCCCCTCTTTTCATTCCACCATCCCATCTATCTCAGAACTTTTACCCTCTCTGAGAATTAATCCTAATCCCAGTGGGCGAAAAACTATCTTTACATTTAAAATGAATAGTTTTATGTTTAACTTTATTTGAAAATGTAAAATATAGGTTCAATATGTTTACATTTACATCGGTTGAAAAGGTTGTAAACTTTCATTACATCTAGAGTGAATATGTTTTACATTTACACTAGTTGAAATGGTTAATAATATAACAAGTATGTACATCATTTCTTTCATCATTCCCTTCCTGCTCTATATGAAACTTGAGACTACCTCTGCTTTTGGTTCTTTAGAGAAACTCGCAATAAAGCAGTTACCAGCCCTGGCAGTGGTGGTTCATGAAATCATCATTCTGTATGCTGAGGTTGCCAGCCTCAAATGACTTGGACATCCGCTAGCAATTTTCACTTATTAATATTCGCATGTCAATATATACGTATTAGTTCACATGTTAATAATGAAAAAATATAGAATTCAAAATGTACAACTTACATCAATCTTTAGGCTCACAGACTGCGGGCTCAGAGAATTAAAGGCTCTTGTAGAGCCCTCTTACACTTGGTCTGGGGTGTTGTTACTTTAGCAATAAGTTCCCACTTTGACTCCGTGTTTCAGATTCCCCAGATTCCGGTTTTCTATGCTAATAATGGTAGAGTATTCCTGGGCTCTTAAGTCCTCAAGATGCTCAAAGAATCTCCGGTCCGATAAATGGAAGCTGATTTCAGTCTTAACTCTGGCAAGGTCTCGTTTTGCGCAAGCGAGTAATCTAACTACCCCTCGCTTGCGCAAACAAATTCTTCGTTTACCCATCTGGCCGAGGAAGGCACATGAGCCTTATCAGCGATTAAACAAATTCGCTGGACGATTTTAGTGCTAATCCGTAGCCTGATGCCGGGCACACCCGAAATTTTTCAACATGATTGTCGATTAATATTATCTCATCCGTCTCCTTTTCCAGCAAGGATGAACGCGTAAACAAACATACATGACGACTTATCACTGACAAGAGTGTAAGATGATTTGAAAGTGCTAAATATCTGCTTGATGGCAGGTAACGAAAATGTGCTGACCACAGAAAAGCACGTAATTTAGTCCACTGAAAAAATGTAACTAAATACTGCCTGAGAAGAAAAGAGATCGACCCAATAATTATGTGACAGAAACACTGCCTTATAATAATGGAAATTCTTCCTAATGCAGAACACATAGGGGCGTAAATAATTATTTTGCACAAAATGCGTTATAGTGGTAAACTAATGAGATCCACTGACAAACACTCGTCAGTCCAGTTAGAACTTAAATTTCATAATAAACAAAACTTTATGACGCTAAAGAGAAATTTATTTTCATCATGAATTTTGACACAGGTTCTAAAACTGTTTGTTTGAGGTATTTTAACAGTATTTTTAACATCTGAAATGTTTGTTTTCGTCCCTTCAAAAGCAGATTAGCTAAAGTTTTAGAAGTTATTGGGGAAATACAGGTTTCTTTTTTGTTTTGTTTTTTTTAAAGTGGAAATGCCAGCAGAACAGACAATGACGAAAAAGAAGACAAAAAGAAAGAAGAGAACGATGGGAATAATAATATGGGAGACGTAAGGAGACATATGGAGAAGGAGGATGAGATACATGATTATAGGAAGAGAGAAGAAGGCAAAGAATAAAAAGGAGCATAAGAAAATGAACACATACAAGAGTATGATTGGAATGATGATGATGATAATTAATGATGATCATGATGATTATAATGATGATGATTTCACATCCTTTAGATTCACTCCTGACACACCATCATCATTATCTTCAGCTCCCCAACGAGCATAGAACTTGAACTAATTCTTGGCCAGTACTATACGCTGAAAATATAAATCAACTCAGCCGCCCTAGACAGAAGAAGGTCCTCTGGAAAGGAGGCGCATGAAGCAACCTAGAGAAAGCCGAAAGGAGTCTGGGTTGCTGATTAACATCTTTTCGTCTAGGAAAATCTCGAATATTGGCACCTGGAATGTTCGCACTCTGTGTGAACAAGTGAAAACTGCACAGGTAGCAGCGGAAATGACAAATTATATGATTGATATCCTGGGTCTCTGCGAGACACGGTGCAAAGGCATAGAGAGGAGGAGATTGATCACAGGAGAAATGGTGTTTTCCTCAGGACATGAGGAGGAAAGATCCCACCACAGTGAAGGCGTGGCTCTAATGCTGTCTAGGGAAGGACAGAAAGCACTTATAGAATGGGAAGCAATGGGACCCCGAATTATAACAGCAAGGTTTAAATCAGCCAAAAAGAAAGTAAATATAAACATCATCCATTGTTATGCACCAACAAATGATAAAGAGGAATCTGAGAAAGAAGACTTTTACAGAACGTCTTGGACAAAAAGAAAAGAAAGGACATCACAATTTTGATGGGGGACCTAAACGCGAAAATAGGAACAAACAACATCGACTTTGGAGAAATCATGGGATAGCATGGATTAGGTATGATGAACGAGAATGGGGAACTTTTAGCTAACGTCTGTGCTTCAAATCAACTAGCTATAGGAGGAAGCATATTTCCACGTAAAAGAATACATAAAGCAACGTGGATATATCCAGACCACAGAACTGAGAATCAGATTGATCACATATGCATAAGTAAGTTTAGGTCATCATTGCTTGATGTGAAAGTATGTAGAGGAGCAGATTTGGTATCAGACCACCATCTTCTGTTGGCTAAAACAAAATTAAAACTAAAGAAATTTACAACAGTATATAGCTATAGACAACAGTATAATGTGGGATATCTAAGAAATCAGGAAATAAGAGAAAAATTTTCAATCACATTATCCAATAAAAACCAAGTACTCCAACAACTGGAAGATGAAACAGATACAGAAAACCACTAGCAACAAGTCACAAATACATGGAACGAGACATGTGAAGAAGTACTGAGAAAAAGAGAACATCAGCACAAAGCATAGATAACAACATAAACCATTAGCAAGATAGAAGACAGGAAAAACAAGAAAGTAGATTTAAACAGAAGCAAAACCAGAAGCTCCAAAGCCAAGGCTCATGAAGTGTTCATAGAAGCAAACAAAGAAGTAAGAAGAAACATCAAAAGAGTCAAGAGGAAGTATATTGAAGAGATGGCAAGGGAAGCAGAGGAAGCTGCAGCCAAAGGAAATATGAAGGACCTGTTCAATAACACAATGAATCTAACAGGGAAATATAAGCAAGCAAATGGCCTCATAAAAGATAAGAATGGAAAATTGCTTAGTAATATACAAGAACAAATGAAGAGATGGACAGAGCATTTTGAGGAACTTCTCAATAGACCAGCTCCAACCATCCCCCAGACATCCAGCCAGCAGAAGAGGAGCTACAAGTCAGCTGTGAACGACCAAGTAAAGAAGAAATAAAGAAAGCCATAATGCTTCTTAAAATGGAAAAGCAGCTGGTCCAGATTGCATTCCAGCAGAGGCCATCAAAACAGATATTGATACATCTACAGAGATGTTATACAAACTACTTGGCAAAGTCTGGGAGAGAGAACGAACGAACGAACTTTATTTTCAAAGGGTTAAGAATTGGGCACGCAGGCCCGTCTGACATTCTGCCCTTCCTCTCTCTCTCATCATGTATAATGTATCCTTTCATCCTCACATTTACTTTAAGCATTATAAAGGCATTTATCATTATAAAAGTAATATAACATCATAGGAAATACCAGTAGAATGGAAGGAAGGTTATCTGGTCAAGTTGCCTAAGAATGGAAATTTACAAGAGTGCACAAATTTTAGAGGAACAATGTTACTATCAGTGCCAGGGAAAGTATTAAACAGAATCATCCTCGAGAGATTAAAAGAGTCCATAGACAAGCAACTGAGAGATGAACAAGCAGGTTTTCAACAAAAACAGATCCTTTACAGACTAGATAACCACATTGAGAATAACAGTTGAACAAAGTCAGGAATAATCCCCAGAGCTATGCCAGTGGGAGTTTTACTCCTGGTAGGTTCAACCAAGCTGGACTGGTCTGCGTGGGTAGGGGTCAGACAAAAGCTGGTACCCTGGTCCTCCAGGTTGGGGGTTTTAGCACAGGGCCGACACCCCTGTCTGTGTAAAAAAATCGCACATGTTACGGAAACAGCAATAAATGAAAACACTTTGATGCGGGACGGACATCCGGAGTCTCAGGCTCGTATGACTGACAGTGGTGAAAGCCGAAACGAAGCCACTGGCATGAAAACGGATGCCCAGACCGCAAAACATGAAACCAGAATTGGTTTTTGGAATGTCAGAACTATGAATGAGGCAGGAAAGCTGAGACAGATCACAACAGAGATTAGGAATTACAAACTACATATGTTGGGAATAAGCGAGAGAATATGGACAGGGATGGGGAGAATAAAAACAGCTACAGGGGAAACAGTACTTTATTCTGGTAGAGAGGACGGTCAGCACAACGAAGGTGTAGCCATTATCCTTAAAAAAGGAATGCAAAGGTCTCTACTGAAATGGAAACCCATTAACAACAGACTAATAAGAGCAAGACTGAGAGGGAGATTCACCAACACCACAATTATACAATGCTATGCACCAACAAACGACAGCGATGAAGAGATCTAGGACGAGTTCTATCAACAGGTACAAAAGGAAATGGAAGCTGTACCCAGGTACGATCTTCTTATAGTAATGGGAGACCTAAATGCGAAAGTTGGAACATACAATAATTATAACGAAAGAGTAATGGGGAAATGCGGCAGTGGAACAGTAAATGAGAATGGGGACAAACTAATAAGCGTCTGCAGTATTAACAACCTGGTCATTGGAGGAACACTTTTTCAACACAAAGAAGTGCACAAGTTAACATGGGAATCACCAAACGGACGAGACAAAAACCAGATAGATCACATAATGATCAATGGCAGATGGAGACATGCACTACAAGACGTGAAGGTAAGAAGAGGCGCAGATGTGGGAAGTGATCATCACCTAGTAGTAGCAAGACTGAAGGTGAAACTCAGAGCTGCTGGACCAGTTGCAGTCAAACAGAAAAGATATAACATCACGAAACTTAAGGACCCCCTCACCAGAAAAGCGTTCTTGGTCGACGTAAAGAGACGATATCTGATTACCAAAAACCAGGAAAGAACAGGGACCGACGATGTCGACCAGAAATTCAACACCATCTCAACAATATATAAAGAAAGCAGCAAGTCATGCTTGGGATTCCAGGAAAGAAAGAGCCAAGACTGGATAGCACCAGAAACGCTAAACACCATAGTGAAGAGAAAGGAAATAAAAAGAAAGAAAACAGAAGCTAAGTCTCCCAGGTTAAAGGCAATATACAGTGAACAGTACAGTCAGCTGGACAAGGAAGTAAAACGTCAAACCCGTGCTAACAAAAGGACATTTCTGGATGACCTTGCAAGACAGGCAGTAGAGGCAGCACTGAGAAATGAACAAAGCACAGTTTATAAAATAACTAAAGCTATCAGTGGAAAACGAGGTGCAAACAACATAACGTTAGTAAGAGACAAACAAGGAAATCTCATCACCACAGCACAGGGGCAGGAAACAAGATGGGCAGAGCACTTCAGAGAAACACTGAATAAGGAACCACCAGAGACTCAGCTGAGTGTTCTGAGGCTGAAAGTGACTTAGACGTAAATACAGACATTCCACGAAAAGAAGAAATTATCACAGCTATCAAAGGGCTAAAAAAAGGAAAAGCGCCTGGTCACGACAATCTAAATGCTGAGCTATTCAAGACAGACCCTGAACTAGCAGCAGAACTATTAGAACCACTATTTGCACAAGTCTGGGAAACTGAGACAACACCAACAGAGTGGAGTAAAGGAATAATTGTCAAATTGCCCAAGAAGGGCGACCTTGCAGACTGCAACAACTGGAGAGGAATTACCCTCCTCTCAGTTCCCAGCAAAATACTAGGCAGGATAATCATCCAGAGAATTTCAAAAGCAGTTGACCATAAACTGAGGAAAGAACAAGCGGGCTTCAGAAAGAACAGAAGATGTGCAGATCATATATTTGCCCTCAGGAACATTATAGAGCAGTGCTCAGAATGGCAGAGACAGCTGTACATTAACTTTGTTGATTTTGAAAAGGCTTTCGACAGCATACACAGGGACAGCCTATGGAAAATTTTGAGGGCTTATGGAATTCCCAGCTGCATTGTTTCCATTATAAAAAGCCTCTATTCTAACTTTACGTGCAGTGTTGGATCGAGTAATGTAACTTTCGAAGTGAAAACAGGAGTACGACAGGGATGCCCCTTATCAACAACATTATTTCTGACAGTCATAGATTGGGTGATGCGCCAGACAACAGAGGGCAGTCCAAGAGGAATTAGATGGACAACGTTTTCCACACTGGAAGATTTGGAATATGCAGATGACATTGCACTACTCGCGCATTCACATCAACACATTCAAGACAAAACCGATAGACTGAATAAGTATGGCCAGCAGGTGGGCCTGAACATCAATTTGAAGAAGACAGAGGTCATGACACTAAATGTGGGCAATCCTGAGCCAATAACAGTAAGGAACCAGAAGTTAGAACAGACAGACACATTTACTTACCTAGGAAGCATAGTAACACCTGACGGCGGAACAAGAAAGGACATTAAGAACAGAATGAATAAAGCGAGAACAGCCTTTGCTGTTCTCAACAACATTTGGAAGTCTTCCCAGTACAGCACAAACACTAAATTAAGACTGTATGAGAGCTGTGTACTTTCTGTGCTTCTCTATGGTGCGGAATGTTGGAGAGTAACAGAGAAGGAAATGTCGAAGCTGTCCTCCTTCCACACAATCTGCCTAAGGAAAATTCTCCGAATCTTTTGGCCAAACACCATCAGCAACCAAGAACTACTTATTCGGAGTAACCAGGAGGACATGCACACCATCATAGCTGGCAGACGCTGGAGTTGGGTTGGCCACGTTCTCAGAAGGGACCCTGATACTATCACAAGAACAGCTATGCTATGGACCCCCGAGGGAAAGCGAAAGAGAGGCCGACCAAAAACAACTTGGCGGAGAACCGTGGAAGCTGAGATGCAAAGAATGAACCACAGTTGGGGCACTGTACGAAGGATGGCCGCCGACCGAGCAAGGTGGAATCAATTTGTTGCTGCCCTACAAGACGCCACCAGGCGTGATGGCCGCTGACTGCTTTAACGGTTGGTGGTTATGGATCAAAGAAGAAGAAGAAAGTCAGGAATGGAATTCATCGCTATACATCGGATTCGTGGACTATGAAAAGGTATTTGATAGTGTAGACAGAGAATCACTTTGGAAATTGATGAGACATTATGGATTTCCCATAAAGAACTTTAACTTAATAAAGAAGACATATGAAGACATGACATGCAGAGTTCTTAATGAAGGACACCTTACAGAACCGATTAGAATTAGAATGGGAGTGAGACAGGGATGCCTCTTGTCTACATTTCTTTTCTTACTAGCAATATATTGGATTATGAAAACATCGACATCACACACCAGAAATGGAATCTAGTGGAATCTGACAAAACAGCTTGATGATCTGGATTTTGCAGATGACTTGGCTCTTCTGTCCCATAACCATATTCAGATGCAAGAGAAAATGAAAATTCTCGATGAGAGGTCACAACAAGTGGGCCTGAAAATACACAGGGAAAAGACAAAGATTATGAGAATAAATGCAAGAAATGATAACAAGGTTGAACTTGAAGAAACACCACTAAAAGATGTAGAATTGTACACATATCTTGGCAGTAATATAGACAAAGTTGGAGGGACAGACAGTGATATCAAAACAAAAATACAAAAAGCAAGAGGAGCTTTCATTGCATCGGGAAACATATGGAGAACAAGAGAAATCAAGTCCAACACGAAAATAAGAATCTTCAACTCAAATGTGAAGTCAGTCCTATTGTATGGTTCTGAGACATGGAGAACAACAAAAACAACAACCAAAAAGCTACAGACTTTTACTAAACGGGTGCTTGCGTAGAATAGAAGGTCTGAAATGGTATGATGAAGTCACAAATGTGGAATTGATGACACGAACCAGGCAAGTGCCAGTGGAACAAGAGCTGAGAAGAAGACGCTGGCGATGGATAGGACACACATTGAGGAAACATGTTGATAGCATTACAAGACAGTCCTTGTTCTGGAATCCACAGGGAAAGAGAGGCAGAGGTAGACCAAAAAACACATGGAGAAGATAACTGGATACAGAGGTGAAAATGATGAGGAAAACATGGAAAGAACTTGAGCGGGTGGCACGGGACTAGAGGACTTGGCATGTGTTTGTTGAAAGCGTATGCTCCTTGGGGAGCTAAATTATATTGATTGACTATACGCTGAAGATCTTCTTCATCTCTTTTGCTTCTGTTTCCAATAATCTTCTCCGTGTTGTTTATTTCAATCTCCCTCTAACTCTTTTACCTTGACTATTCCAGAACAAGAACTAACTTGTAATGCTATCAACAGGTTTCTTCAACGTGTGGCGTATCCAAATCCATCCTCCACTTCTGACTTCTTTTTCCTACTGGCACCCATCTGGTACTTGTCATCATTTCCACATTGGTGAGCTTGTCATGGCGTATTTGTCATTCTATTCTACGCAAGCTTTCATTTATGAAAGTGTACTCCTGAACAGCTCTGTCCGATTGCCAGAGTGGTTAGAGCGCTGGTCTGTCGCGGCAAAGGTGCCGGGGTCCAGTCACTGTAGCGACAAGTTCCAGTCCACCCAGCTGTAAATGGGTACCTGATTTTGCACTTGAGTTAGGAAAGGAAAAGGCAGTGAGGAAAGGAACTGGTCACCTCACCTCTCGATGCTGAATCTAGTATAATGAAGTCTCTAACACTTCACACCCCTACGGCAGTATTTGCTATGGGACTATATTTTACTCCTGAACAGCTCTAGTTTAAAGGACAGAAAGAAAAAAGAAAGAGAAGAAAAGAATGTTTAAAACAAAAACAATGTGATTTCAGTTACAATCACCACCCAGTTTCCTGCTTGAATCACTAGTTTTCTATCCGAAAATGCTAAAAACACATTTCCTTCCAGAGATTACCGCGTAGCTAGAACTCTTTAATAAGGCTCAAACATATTTCCATTAAAACCAGTACTTTTAACATTTAATAGACCGTCTGGCTAAGAAAGATGTAACGAATTTAGACGTAAAAAGATTGTTTTATTTTGCTTGACTAAATGCACCGTAAATGTACTCTCTAGTTTAATGTCTCGCGTCGACATTTTTTTATGGCCTTACTCCCGAAAAAGTCTGGCTTAATTGTTTTCTTCAAGCTGCATTAGAGAAAACAAGAATTGGGAAAAACGGAGTGTCATTTTGTATTTCATTGTTTCTTTACCTCCACCTTCTGCTGGACAAGGACATGTATATGGTTTCTGTACTGGACAAGGAGGTGTACATGGTTTCTGTACTGGACAAGGACATGTATATGGTTTCTGTACTGGACAAGGACATGTATATGGTTTCTGTACTGGACAAGGAGGTGTACATGGTTTCTGTACTGGACAAGGACATGTATATGGTTTCTGTACTGGACAAGGACATGTATATGGTTTCTGTACTGGACAAGGAGGTGTACATGGTTTCTGTACTGGACAAGGACATGTATATGGTTTCTGTACTGGACAAGGACATGTATATGGTTTCTGTACGGGACAAGGAGGTGTACATGGTTTCTGTACTGGACAAGGACATGTATATGGTTTCTGTACTGGACAAGGACATGTATATGGTTTCTGTACTGGACAAGGAGGTGTACATGGTTTCTGTACTGGACAAGGACATGTATATGGTTTCTGTACTGGACAAGGACATGTATATGGTTTCTGTACTGGACAAGGAGGTGTACATGGTTTCTGTACTGGACAAGGACATGTATATGGTTTCTTTACTGGACAAGGACATGTATATGGTTTCTGTACTGGACAAGGAGGTGTACATGGTTTCTGTACTGGACAAGGACATGTATATGGTTTCTGTACTGGACAAGGACATGTATATGGTTTCTGTACTGGACAAGGAGGTGTACATGGTTTCTGTACTGGACAAGGACATGTATATGGTTTCTGTACTGGACAAGGACATGTATATGGTTTCTGTACTGGACAAGGACATGTATATGGTTTCTGTACTGGACGAGGACATGTAAATGGTTTCTGTACTGGACAAGAACATGTATATGGTTTCTGTACTGGACAAGGACATGTATATGGTTTCTGTACTCGACAAGGACATGTGTATGGTTTCTGTAATGGACAAGGACATGTATATGGTTTCTGTACTCGACAAGGACATGTATATGGTTTCTGTACTGGACAAGGACATGTTTATGGTTTCTGTACTGGACAAGGAGGTGTATGGGTGCCTGGTGTTCTATAATATTATACTGCCTTAATCTGTTATCTTTGGCTTTAGTTTTAGGGACTATCTTCATTGCACACTGTCAATTCTATCAGTGCTCCAATCTCCTCCCTTAGATCACACAAGGAGAATCTCAGCACAGTGCACGAACTCCGTAGCACCGGTGAGAATCCCAGTGTGTGTTTATAGGAATCACACATTCTATAAATATGTGTGTGGTGGGTAGGTTTCTCATTTTTAAATGTTGCCAGGGCAGCGGCCATATGGCCTACTCTTTACAATTTCCAACGGCCTTGGGAACTTTAATAGCGTAACTTGCTCACGGGACCTCCTATTTTTTCGCCCTTATCCGAGAAGGCTAGGCATCCGATCTCACTACCCAGGAGACCGGGGGTGGGGGGAGGGGGGGAGGAGAGTATGACATCCTTCTTTGGACCACTGGTTCTAAAAGAAATGTCCATAAATTATATTCCCTCTATTGGGAATCGAACCCGATACTTTTAGAATCGAGGAGGACGCCATATCTCTTAACCACTCCGACCCTCTTAAGCTGGTATCTACAATCCAAATCACTTTATTCATTCTTCTGTTTCATTCTCATTCATTGATTTCTAAGCAACATGAGGTCACTGCAGCATTTCACCACCTGCAGGACGGTTGTAGCAAAGCATTACGTATGCCCTTACAGCGGTAGTCTATGTAGCATTGTCTTGTACATAATATACAGAAATGAGGAAGACTGCAGTATGGCGGTGGTAAACGGAGGAGTGGGTGAGAAAGAAAAAGGTAATACATCTTACTAGGATAAAAGACAAAGAAAAAAATCCGACGTTATGACCACAAGGTCTTCACCAGGGACAAACGAACAAAAACAGAACGGAAAGAAAGTGACAACGAAGTAAAAAAAAAAACGTTGAAAATAAATTTCGTATACATCTGGTAGTCCGGCGTGACTAGACTAAAATGGCTACATTTTGTCTTGTCATCTGCCCTAGTAAGATATATTCCAATTTGTGTTTCCTACACAACACTGTTTAAAGCAGTGGTTCTCAACGTGAGCCATATGCTCCCAGGGGTGCCATGCCATATATTTAGGGGACCACAGTAAGATGGTAAAGTACCTTTTTCCAGCTAACAGCGACTTTGAGGGGAGCCGTAGAGGTTAATGAGGCTCAGAAGGGGCATAAGCAAAAAAACGTTGAGAATCCCTGATTTACAGGATAGGGTAGCTAATCTTATGTAATAGCCTTACATTAGTTGCTTCTTACGATATACCTGATACAGCAATGGTCCCGTTCTTTCTGTCTCCTCAAAGACCATAGTGAAGCTCCCTGGTAATCCTCAACTTTGTCTTTCGATGTTAAATCACTGGTAGAAGGTGGTTCCTGTTGCCTTTTGTAGTGACACGCTAGAGTCAGCATCTTAGAGTAAGATCTTAGAATCTTGTCAGCGAAATAGACAAACTTGGGGAAATAGACGATGATTTGAAAATAAGAAAACAAAAGGCCAGAGGAACTTTCAATGCATTGTGAAATATATGGACGCCTAAAGAAAAGTTCGACACAAAAATCAGAATTTCGAACCCCGGTGCTTTTGTATGGCTTTTAAACACAAAGAACAACAAAAAGAACATCATAAAAGTTACAGACTTTCATCAATGAATGCCAGCAAAGAATAAAAAGATTGGAACTGTGTGATAAAATCACCAATTTGGAACTGATTACAAAAACCACACAAGTGCCATTGGAACAAGAGGTGCGAAAAAGACACTGGAGTTGAACTGAACACATACTGAAGAAACCTATTGGTAGCATTTCAATGTAGTCCTTGTTCTTGGATCCACATGGTAAAAGAGGTAGACGAAGACAGAAAAAACACATGGTAAAAGAGGTAGACGAAGACAGATAAAAACACATGGTAAAGAAAACGGGAGAAAGAAGTTAAAGGTATAAAGAAGACATGAAAAGGCCTTGAACGGGTGGCACAGGATTGAAAAACATGGCATGGATTTGTTGAAGGTCCATGCTTCTTGGGAATTAATGATGTGTAAAATTTGCACTGATTAGCAAATAACTTATGCCTGATCTAAGCGAGAGAAGTGGGTTCTGGTTTTCGGTTCTAGCGTGAAGAATGGCTTTGATTAACGTATTCCCCAAGATTTAAACGTAGGTGCTAAATCTAGCAGAGAGTCTGGTTTCGGTGAATAGTGTAACATTCCCTTTCATTTCAGATATATAAACCCCAGCATTTTAACTCAATTTATCCAGTACTTCACAGATTCAGAAGACACCTAGCTTCGTTTTCTAGAATCACTTGTATTAAGTAGAGTTCTTAGTTTTTTGTTGGAGATAGTCTTAGAAGTTTGTGTGAAGGTAAATAAAATACTAGTAGTTTTGAGTGATTTAAGTAGTAAAGTAGTCAATTATATTTCACTAAGATTTTCTGTGCAGAGTGATTTACTAGATAGGTCCGTCATTTATATTTCTCTAGGTTTTACTGTGTTACATAGGCTAGCAGAATAAATAATAAAGAATACTAAGAATAAATTTGAACTGGACTTATAGATATCCAGATTTCTTTTTTTCCAAATTTCATATACATTCAGCCTGTTGTGGCGACATAATCAAACATTGACATTACCTGAATAACAACCACTGTGGTGTGAAGAAGATTTATCCTGAACAGATTTATTTACCTGACACTCGATTTAACGATCGAATATTCCAAGCTACTGTACACTGTGAACATTAGACCTCTTAAATATTTTCCTACCTGGACAAAAATTGAAGTGACATAATCAGCATCCTACTAACGGTAACGAATCAAGCGTTTCCCAACATTTGGATTAATTAGTCTTGGAGAAACTGGGGCTTGTTTCGCCAAAACCCAACCTTCGATTTGCTGTATGTACCGCAACGATTGTTCCAGATGTTGTGAAAGCACCTATTAGGTAAGAGTGACTGGATGTGATCACAGGTTTGTCAGAGCGAGAGAAAGCAGGGATGAATAATTCTTTTACAGTATAATCCATGTACTCACTTTGTATTTTTTTTTAATGCAACTTTTGCTAATGCTGTCCCTTTCAGAATAGATTAACGTATAAACTCTGTTCTTTACTGTAGAGGTAAATCCTAGACCATAGCTTATAAATCTTTGACTCTTTGGGGGTTAATAACTTTCTTCTAACGGGATCTTGTCTCAACAGAGGGAGGGAGGATTACACCGATGAGTCTAACTCTTTAATTAATTCATTAACTTATGTTTATTTGTATTTGATTGATATTCAAAATATTGCTGTTGTGAAGTTCTTTATGATAAATAAAACTTACATAAACATTATTTACGTGTGTAGGTCAGCTCGTCCCAAAAGATCCCTATTCCATTGATATAGTTTTCACGTTTGTGCTTCAAATTGTCGTCACTAAGCTGTGTGTGTGTAGATGTGAGTGGTTGAAAAATATATATATATATATATATATATATATATATATATATATATATATATATATATATATATATATATATATATATATATATATATATATATATATATATAGGAAAAATGTCTGATCTAAGATTCTCAGCCGTAACCGATAGGCTGGATGAGATTATCTCTCAAATCCAGGGACAGACTTTACCTTTCACCATTTCACTCGTGAAAATCTATTTCTTTACCTTATCTCCCACTAAGCTAAAACAAATCTAATGTTTAATAAAGGCTAGTTAATAAATTGCTTTTTTCGGAATACGTGTTCGATTATGCAAACAGCCTTTGTCATGAATTAATTCGGATAATTGTTCTAGTTCTATTCAGACGGGACCATAATTGATCTTAAATTCCTATCCAAAAAAATCTACGACATGCACCTCTAGTACAGCGGCCAGAACTGAATGGTTGAGACGAGACTGATGAAGGATTCTACTATAATGTATGTACAATATGCCATGTCATACCTATGATGTTGCTATTCTTGATGTGAATTAAATGTAAAGATTTATTGTGGACCCTCCACCTGACGACTTCAGTTCTTCAGCCATTGATGCCCTGTACCAAACCCGTCTCCATTCGTGTATGTCAGTACGATGCATGTACATTTTTATGATTCTAATTCTAAGATCAAGAACAGGAGTGCGACAGGGATGCCTCTTGTCTCCATTTCTTTTCTTACTAGCAATAGACTGGGTTATGAGATCATCGACAACACACAACAGAAATGGAATCCAGGGGACTCTGACTAAGCAGTTGGATGATCTGGATTTTGCTGATGACTTGGCTCTTCTGTCCCATAACCGTAATCAGATGCAGGACAAATTGAAAACACTCGATGAGAAGTCACAGCAATTGGGTCTGAAAATACACAGGGAAAAGACAAAAGTAATGAGAATAAATGCAGGTAATGATAACAGGGTTGAACTTGAAGAAACACCAATACAAGATGTAGAATCGTACACATATCTTGGCAGTAATATAGACAAAGTTGGAGGTACAGACCGCGATATCAAAATAAGAATACAAAACGCAAGAGGAGCTTTCATTGCATTGGGATATATATGGAGATCAAGAGAAATTGGATCCAACACGAAAATAAGAATCTTCAACTCAAATGTCAAGTCAGTCCTATTGTATGGCTCTGAGACATGGAGAACAACAAAGACAACAACCAATAAGCTGCAGACTTTCATAAATGGGTGCTTGCGTAGAATAGAGGGATTAAAATGGTATGACAAGGTTACCAACGTGGAACGGAGGACAAGAACTAGACAAGTGCCATTGGAACAAGAGAAGAAGACGATGGCGATGGATAGGATACACATTGAGGAAACCTGTTGATAGCATTACAAGGCAGTCCTTGTTCTGGAACCCCCAGGGCAAGAGAGGCAGAGGTAGACCAAGAAACACATGGAGAAGAGAGCTGGAAACAGAGGTGAAAATGATGAGGAGAACGTGGAAAGAACTTGAGATGATGGCACGGGACAGGAGGACTTGGCATGTGTTTGTTGAAGGCCTATGCTCCTTTGGGAGTGGAGGGTTATGAATGAATTCTAAGATCAGCCAATACTTCAAGATGATAACCCCCACATGTAACAGTAGGCAACATCTATTTGTCATCCTGGTAACGTCACGCTACAGTCCACCCAACTGTAAATGGGTACCTGTCTTTGCTCTTGAGTTATAGAAAGCAAAAGGCAGCGAGGGAGGGATCTGGTCACCCCAACTCATTAACACAGCTGGACCTAGTATAATGAAATCTCTTAACATTTCACTCCTCTACGGCAGTGTATGCTATGGGACAATCTTTATCTTTACAGGTACACTCATCGGTAGTTCCTATCTTTAGCTTACTGATTAGGTAGTGTGTCAGTCTGTTGTCGACTGTGCTGAGACTGATGATTGTTATGGTAGAACAATTATCCGAATTAATTCATGACAAAGGCTGTTTGGATAATCGAACACGTATTCCGAAAAAAGCAATTTATTAACTAGCCTTTATTAAACATTAGATTTGTTTTAGCATACTTTTGTTTCGTAAATTGTCTATTTAGCTGCAGTTTTATGCATAACCCATTTATATATTATTCTTCTACTTTGTGTTTGTCAACCTTTTCCATTGTTGTGTTCTGCTAGAGCTATCACCTTCACTTTCTAATACACAAACGAACTGAAGAACTGTCTCACTTTTCTTTTTAAATGTCAGAAATGTTGCCCCCTTCCGACGTCGTTGCTTACGGCAATTTTCTTCCCAAGGTTCCCCTTTGTCAAAACAGCATATTTTGATTAACTGCACATTGTACATTTTGTAGCGTCCATGAAATTTAGAATGGGTTTGAAAACGGTTCTAAACACAACTTTAAACTGACACACTACTGCTGGGAACAGACTTGGATGGACTGGAATAACGACCACGAGGGCTGACTCATCTAATTGAGGGGCGCTTACTTCACAGCCAGTACTAGTGTTCTTAGTTGTGGTGATTCGGTTAAGTGGCTGATCGGATAACCAAGGTTCGGATAATCAGAGTTCTATTGTATTCGTTCTCTTCTGTGAATCACAAATAGACAGAGCCGGCTCTTGGGCGGTGCGCGCAGTGCGTCGCCGTCTTGGTGATGCGCCGGCATTTTAAAAACAGGTATGGAATTATAGTGTGCTCCAAGTCATTAGCATGAAATTGACCTTTATAAGAGATCAATACAGTAAAGAACGGGGGAGGGGCGCCAAAACGAGACCTCGTAACTCCTTTTGAAATACCTAGAGCCGACTCTGCAAACAGGCATTTTTTTTTTTAAGTGGCCTGGATCGTCCTAGAAACTCTTTAGTCTTTCAACCATTTGTTGCTTACCTAGTCTAGCTCTTCATACTTTTCTCAAGATACTAGATGGACCCTGTTCGAATCTTTGGAGTATCTATTTACTTCTTCCTGGGTTCTGTTTCGTCTCGGTGATTATGCTTCTCAAATTGTTTCCTTATACCGCAATATCAAAACTTGTGAGAGGGGACGGTACTCTGAAAAATTTACATTACCATTTTTTTTTTAATATTTTGTTTTACGAAGTGGACATACGTTTTTGTTATAAACAAACCAAAACGAATACAATTATTTGATGTTAATATTCTGCCTGTTTAATGTTAACGAGTTAAAAATATAAATATTTTAAATATGTTTATATCCTTTGAACGGTAATTACCCTTTGAACAATATGTGGCATTGATTTATGACCTATCGAAATTTTTTGGTAAGCTGAAATTAACTGGCCAAATGTTACCCCAAAAATATGGCGGGTGTTACGAAGACATAAGTATGTAGTAGTAAGTCCCGTTCAACCTCTAATGGGTTATAATTAGGATAGGCCTATTGTTTTCAATTCCAAATAATATGAACAACTGCCGATATGAGAAAGTGGCATCACATTTGTCAAATCATTGTATTAAGGGACAATCACAATCATACGTATACGTTAATTAAATAAACAAAAAAATATTTTTTTTTAAAAGTCAAGAAGAAACTGAACAAGAGTAATAAATTTGGAGGGGTGTAAGGGCCTGGTGGTTCCAGTTATATAACTGACTTTAACAGACATTTAATTGACTTTCATCTGTTAAAAGTCATGCATTGTAAGAACAGCATCAGACCTTCACATTCCCAGCCACTATATATTAACATTCGTTCATGTTAAATATTGTTTGACTATATTATGCAGTTCCCTAGGTCTATCTATTCTTAACACCTCTTCTATATTTATAGGTAAGTTGGATGCTTGCAGATAATCTAATATTGGTATTCTCATTTGTTCATACCTCTTACATTTTAACAAGAAATGCTCTATATTATTGTCTTGAAGACATCCTGCACAGTAAGGTTCTTCTATTCTGAAATTGATAGATATTCATGGCACTGAGTTTAAAGCTTGCTTTATTTAATGAATGTTTCAGTTATGACATCCCGTCAGTGCTTTTAATTGATTTTTTAAAGGGCATTAATGTAAGGTTACCAGATGTCCTGATTTTTCTCAGACAGTTCTGAATTTTCACCCTTTGTCCCAGATTTTTTCTAAAGGCCATTCAGGATGCCAATTTGTCCTGGATTCGGCCAAGCTGTCACGGTTGATCCCAGTTTAAAGAATTTTTCTTGACATAAGAGAATTTTCTAAGTTATGTTTGTATTATTCACTCTCTTTGACATCACCAATGCTGTGTACAATACTCACAGTGCATGGCAATGTCACACACTTCTTCCTATGGATGGTTATGCACCGTGATTGAGTCTTATGTCGACTGTGTAGATCGGCTGGTTACTGTAGGTAGCTTTTCGTTCTCGATTTTTATGAATAATAGTGCTTTTTCTAAAAATAGAAATGAGTCCAAAGAAGCATAAGTGCACCTTTAATGACCAGCTACAAAATAAATTTCCATTCATCACAAAAACCAGTGACTCAGACTCTCACGTGAGGTGCAACACGTGTGTCAAGTTTTTCTATCAGCCATAGTGGACGTTCCCTTTAGGCGACCTTTGTCCTCTCAAGACTGTGTGTAGTCCCGGTTGCCGGGTCCTCCCAGCACAGTGGAGGCAGCGAATGGGTGCTGTGCCTGTACCAGAGTGCTCTTTGTAACGGACCTTCGGTCCCGAGAAAGTTTTTAGCTGGAGTGACGTCTCGGTGGCGAAATGGTTTTATAGTGGCATAAGGAGAGTACACATGAGGGCAAGTTCGGGCACAGCGGGCTGATCAACCGCTTGCTTGTCACATTGATCACAGAAACAACAATTAATAATCTGTTGTACCAATAAACGCCTTTAGGTGTAACGGAACAACGGATAATTTCTTGTTGCCCTATGACGCCGCAAGGTGTGATGGCCGTAGACTGCTTTGTCAGTCGCTGGCCAAGGGAGAATGATGATGATGATGATAGTGGACGTGGTAATATTAAAACTCACTTAAACAGTAATAAACACAAAAGAGCAGTTTCTACAGCTGCATCAAGCTCGTCATTTACAAATTTTTTTTAGGCCTGAGAAAATTGGTAATAAGGAAGAGCAGTTAGCCGCAACTGAAGGTGCTTTCACATATCACAGTTTGGGACCCAAAGACGCAGCAACAGAGAATGCAGTCAGCGACCCATAGCTTGACTGCTTGTGTCAGGGTCAGCGAACCAGAGCTGACCAAGACCCTACTCCACCTCCAAGTGGTGGTCCTGGAAACAGGCTGCATCACTGCAGTCTGGCTGAGAGAGTAGGGATCGAAGAGGGAAGGCAAACCTGGTCCCAAAAAATGCCATGCTGAAGTCGGATGTGTTGGCATATATCGCAGATATCGCAGCTTCACTGTAAACAGACACAACGCAATCAACGTCCTTTTCAGGACGAACGAGGAAGAAGAAGAAAATAACACACAGTTTCACACAATCACAGTTTTAGGTCCGTAAATTGTACATCAAAGCTACTCCAGATAACATTAGAGCCCAAATTTACATGTGCGCATACCAAAGCAGCTGCCATCAATGGTACCTATACCTTGTAGCGGTATGGCAGCTTGTGTACCCTGACAATCCCCAGAGCTATGCCAGTGGGAGTTTTACTCCTGGTAGGTTCAACCATGCTGGACTGGTCTGCGTGGGTAGGGGTCAGACAAAAGCTGGTACCCTGGTCCTCCAGGTTGGGGGTTTTAGCACAGGGCCGACACCCCTGTCTGTGTAAAAAATTGCACACGTTACGGAAACAGCAATAAATGAAAATACTTTGATGCGGGGCGGACATCCGGAGTCTCATAGAGCAGGAACAGACTTTGCTGTTCTCAACAACATTTGGGGGTCTTCCCAGTACAGCACAGGCACCAAATTGAGACTGTATGAGAGCTGTGTGCTTTCTGTGCTTCTCTGTGGTGCGGAATGTTGGAGAGTGGCAGAGAGGGAGGTGTCGAAACTGTCCTCCTTCCACACAATCTGCCTAGGGAGGGTTCTCCGAATCTTTTGGCCGGGCGCCATCAGCAACCAAGAACTGCTTATTCGGAGTAACCAGGAGGACATGCACACCATCATAGCTGGCAGACGCTGGAGTTGGGTTGGCCATGTCCTCAGAAGGGACCCTGATGCCATCACGGGAACAGCTGTGCTATGGACCCCCGGGGGAGGGCGAGAGAGAGGCCGACCGGAGACAACTTGGCGGAGGGCTGTGGAAGCTGAGATGTGGGGAGTGGGCCGCAGTTGGGGCACTGTACGAAGGATGGCCGCCGACCGAGCAAGGTGGAATCAATTTGTTGCTGCCCTACAAGACGCCACCAGGCGTGATGGCTGCTGACTGCTTTGACGGTTGGCGGTTATGGAACAAAGGAAGGAATACCAAAGCAGATAATTATTGTGAACATATTTGCATCTCATGCTTTAAATGTGTTACTCTATGGTCTAAAAAAGGCTACATTTATTTCAGTATTGACTGATGCATCCGATTATAAAGACGTCAAGATTATTTCCATGCTTATCAGGTATTTTGATTAAAAAACTGGTGTGAAAATTAATATATTAGAGCTAAAATCATTGCCTGGTGAAACATATTATTGCTATAATTATTTGAGTGACTGCCTAACAGAAAATGGTTTAGTAGAAAAAGTTGTTGGGCTGTGTGCAGATAACACAAATTCTAATCTTGGATGTGCTGAAAGGAAAGGCCAAAACAGTGTTTTCACCAAACTGCAGAAAAACCCTGGCTGTGGTCTGATAGGAGTTGGGGGTGCAGGCCACATCTTCCACAACATTTATTGAGCAGCTACTGATATTTTGCCTGTTGATGTAGAGATGATCGTCTCCAAAATATATTTGTACTTCAAATCTTACACAGCCAGAGTTGAAACTCTGAAGGAGTTTTGTGACTTTGTAGAAACAGAATTTGAGATGATGTTGGGTTATTCTCAGACGAGATGGCTAGCTAGCACTGCTGCCTGCTATTGAAAGGGTTCTTAAAATGTTCTTGCCTCTAAAATTGTATATTCAATCTCAGGACAAATGTCCATTGTTTTTGCTGAATTTCTTTGAAAACCCTCTGTTTGAAGTGTGGCTTTTACTCATCGCTATTGGACGCCATTGGGACCAGTGTTCATTACTTGCCCGATTCTTTCAGCGGAGAGTTTTATACCAGGACTTCTTGTTTTATTATTCCATTTTCTGCATTTGATTTTCGTTAATTGTTGAATTTCTTGTAGTGATTACTTCTTTTCGGTTGTGTAGTTTCCTTGCTTTATTATTGCTCGTCATCTGTGTTAATATATATTACGTGACTGCAGTGTCTGTAGTCTATATTTCTTGTACTTGTTGCCTGTTTGTAACTGTGGCTGAAGAAGGGTGAAACCTGAAACGGCCATTGTTTCCAGTGCACCGTTAATTTGTAAAACTGATTCAATACCGTTTTATTTGTATATATATATATATATATATATATATATATATATATATATATATATATATATATATATATATATATATTGAAGTATGGCTGTACTTTGTTCACAATCAGGCTTCATCTTTCCATGAAGCAGTGAAAAGAGTAGAGGGACAGACAGTCACTACATGTGCACAGTGGTGAAGCAGACAATCGCAGCTTGTGCATGTGTTTATTCAGTTTGTTATGCCCTGTCCTGAGTCGAAAAATAGTTATCCGTCCGTGCCGGTCAAGAGTGTGATAGTCGTCTTTGGGTTGGCTCTGTTCTCTTCCGACAGCCCGGACAGCTCTCCTTCTCTCAAAGCATGTGACTTCACTATCTTCCTGCCCACATTCTCCTCCCTTTCTTGCAAGTTTATCTGCCTTTTCATTTCCGGGTACACCACAATGAGATGGTACCCACTGAAGTATGGTTCTCTTTTTGGCAGCTACCTTGTTTAGTTCATTTCTCAGATGCGGGAGTCCACCACCCCCGAGAGCCCGCAGGACAGACAGTGCATCTGCGAGGATGACTACCTGGTGGCAGTCAGAGCTGGTGTTATAAATCATATTTGCAGCCTGCTCTAGAGCCTGAACCTCAGCTGTACAGCTGGAACAGAATTTACTCCACATGTAAGCCTACCTTGCCGTGGTTGGAGAGCTTGAGCGCCCCAATGATCCCGGGAGCTATGCCGGCGGGAGTTTTACTCCTGGCAGGGTCACCCAAGCCGGACAGGTCCTGGGTGAGGGGCCAGACTAAATGGGCTGAGGAGTGGGTGGAACCCTATAGGTGTAGATGCAGAACCCACCGGCGAGTGGTACATGCTCTGGTCTGCACCAATCCACCCCCACTTCATGGGTTAAATGCTTTCTTGCCTCATTCTTCACTGTTTGTCGTCTATCACACCCACGGCGACCGTTGCCTCATTTGGCTGTGTGTGGTGTACCCGGAAACGGGGCCTCCCGGTACTGAGGCACAGTTAAGTCCCCGATGTCACTTATCGGTGCAGAATTGAGAGAGATGGCTGAGCATCACAATCCCCCCTGTGTTGCAGCATGATGAGAACCCAGCATTGCACACTGAGCTTGGGGGGAACACTTGGGCACCAGACTTAATACTGGCTCTTGACTGGATGGCCGCATGCAGGAGATTTCTACAATGGAGGGTTGGCAGGTGGTGGGTATCTGGAAGTGGCTCTGTGCAGGACGTGAGGATTCCTTGGGAGAGCCCAGAACCAGAGCACAGCATTGTGCAAGCTCTGCATGGTTGGAGAGCCCCCTGGATGACGGGGAATGCACAGTGTGCTACCCCACCTATCCCCAACTGCTAAATTAGAACCAGAGGTGGGGTCCTCTGTATGCGTGCCGGGCCGGGATGGAATGCCTGGGAGGGAGACTGGAGCTCAGAGCTCCCTGGCTCAAGGTTGCAGGATGGCGGAGGGGCCGCGGGGGGGACAGGGCTATTTTGAAGATAGCGCAACCATGTTTTCACCATGCGAGCTCGGACGCCGCCTCGGTAGACAAGGTCCGCGCGGGGCGGTGACACCCCCAGGCTGCTTGCGAATAGTCTACTACTGGGAACATAAACAGATTAGGGATGAGCCCACTCTCCCATTGAACAGGTGCTAAAGTCGTAGATACTGGGCCAGAAGGCGCACCGGAAACCACAGTATCATGCAACTCGCTTTTTTTTTCTATGGAGAGTACACCGTCAAATAAATCTCGTTCTGGTGCTCGCCCTGTGGAGCTCCACCAGGCAGGTGCAGTGCCGGGCTCTGAGCCTCGACAGAGCCCACCCTCAGCTACTGGAGGACCCTCTAGACCGTCTTGTGGAGTCAGCAGACGGCGGAGGAGAACTACTGACCAAAACAAAACAGAAAAAGAGAAACCCAGAGTGCCACTTGTCATAATGCACTGGAATGCAGAGGGAGTGAACAGCAAGCAGGCTGGATACAGCAAAAAGACAGAGCTGGAAAACATCTTGTATGAGAAGCAAGTCAGTGTTTGCTGTATCCAAGAGACTCACTTGAAGGCAGATCAAACCTTCAAAATAAGGGGATATCAATGCTTCAGATCCGACAGAAAAGATAGACGAAAAGGAGGAGTACTTGCTCTTGTAAGGAATAACATTCCTGCACACGAAAGGAAAACCTTCATGGATGGAGCAGAATATCAGCTGCTGCAGATAAAGGTAGACAAGATGGAAATAGAACTCCTGAACTATTACTGTCCGAACAACAAACCCCTGAGTCTCAGCTCTATACAGGTACCAGCCACCAACTTTATAGCAGTTGGAGACTTTAATAGCCACTCCCAGAGCTGGGGCTATAACCATCTGGATCACAGAGGTGAAGAGGTTGAAACTTGGCAAGATGATCACTCCCTAATCCTAGTTAATAATGCCACAGATACTCCTACCTTCTACTCCAGAGGATGGCACACAACTTCAACACCAGATCTTGCCTTCTCCACACCAGGTATAGCTGGATCTATTAGTAGAGAGGTAGGAGACCAACTAGGGGGAAGCGACCATCGCCCAATCTTTCTTACTGTCCAGAGTGCAACTCTCAGTACAGGCCCAGCCATTACAAGATGGAACTACAAAAAAGCCAACTGGGGTTTATTCAGGCATCAGGTGAACACGCTGCTGTCTACCCTCAAGGTACAGAACAGAGACATTAATGAAGTGGTAAAAGACTTCAACGGATGCATACTACAAGCAGCAAAAGAAACCATTCCCAAAGGATGCCGGCGTAACTACATACCATACTGGTCCAGCACACTCCAAGAACGTCAGGAAGCTATGGACAGGGCTAGAAAGGACGCAGAGTCTCAGCCTTCACTTGAAACTCACAACAAATGGAAAAAGGCTGTAGCAGCAAAAGATACAAAATACGATATAACATTGATCGGGTCGAACAGGAAAACTGATATAACGTTGATCGGGACTTAAAGAGTTAAGAAAATTCACAGCTCTGAAAAATACAGCATCTTTGCTTCTTCTTATTTTTAAAGTAAGGATGACAACAGTTGTATCTTTGTTTTACTGTATATAAAAATATTTTTCATATGAATATATAAGTTAAACATTTTCAATGATGGTCTTTTTTTTAAACCCCCCCCAAATTTATGAGATGTCCCGAATTTGGGGCTGGGAAATCCAGTCACCTTAATTAATGACTAATAGAGCATCTGATTGGCAGTGATTAGAGCAGCAAAGTTACCAGCTTTCATGTTCAAGACTTGATAGCACAACACTCCAGTCTACATCTGTCCTCTTTTCCCCAGATGTACCCTCTTTTCCACTCTCTAAGATTGAGCATCCGGGCTGCTTTTTTCAAAAGTGCATTTTGTATGGCTTTTTTTTTCAGATATTGAACATGTCTTGGGTCTGTCTTATACAAGCAAATTCTTTAAGGAGTATTTTTACAAGTAAATATTCAATGAATTGAAAGAAATGTCCAGTTGTTCTAACCTCTGCTAAACCTGTGATAGACATTCTTGCATCAGTCTTTGTGCTTGAAGATTCTGAATACTCTTGTTGAAAAACGAAGAGATGGACTTGACAGTTTTTGTTATAGTTTCATGATGATAACAAATGCCTGTACATAAGTTGTTTAGAAGACATCGATGAAACCATTAAAAGATGTCACAAATTTTTTCATGAATGACCTTAAACGAAGTACTAACATGGGAAGATGTACGAGCTTCTGGTCAATATTTAATTGATAAAGATGTTGCATTTGATGATGCAAGTACTGTAATCAACTTAACAATCTGACAACATTTGTTGAAAGCAACACTAATGATGACGGATTTATGGAGTTGCTGACATAAGAAATGTATCAAATTTGAAAAACAATCGGTAAAAATTGAATTTCATTCTGAACTTCTAAAGATCCCACAATATTTCTTTGCATCACCTGATCACAACACATGCGTGGACAGTAATATTTCATTGATGGAAAGTCGCTAGACAAAATAAGAAAACATTTTCTATGTGGATTCCATTACTGGAATTTTTCCTCCGCATTATAATTTTTTTTTAAAGTAATATTCTGTCAATTCCACAATTGTAGCTTCATCCTCCCAGGTTGCTGGATTTATGTCCAGTGCCCTCATGTCAGTCTTGCACACATCTTTGAACCTCATCCAACTGTACTTTATTAACATAATTATAACAATAATAACAGTATTAATTGTATCAATACTGATTAACATGTGGAAAGCTAATTTCTGAGGTTAAAATGATTTAAAAACACATTTTAAAGGAGATTTTATTTCTATTTTCATCTAACCTTTTATAAAACTAGCCTAGCTCTAGTCATCACCTTCTTCCATTAATAAATTGCAGTTAATAAGTCCACTTTTTTGGACTGTAATGTCCTCTTTTTTTTTACATCAAAAAGTCAGAAAATATCGTCTTTTTGTTAAAAGTGATATGGTCACCTTAAGTCTACCCCAGCTGTAAATGGGTACCTGACTGCTCTTGAGCTAGAGATAGCAAAGGCAGAGAGGAAGGGAACTGGTTACCCCACCTCATAAAGCAGGACTTTATTGTGAAGTCTCTAACATTTCATTCCCTACTACATTATGTGCTATGGAATTCACGCTGGAGGAGTGTGAATTCCACTGCATCCCTTTTAAATAGATCATATAACAGCTCATTTTGAGCTTTTACAGTTCAGAATTAAATAAGGCGTAACCAAATTACATCACGTTTTCTTATATTCTACAGTACTTGTATCCAGCATCATGAGTCAATCTTCATCAGTGGGAAAGAGAGGTAGCCATACTTGGCGAGGTCAAAACAGAGGGGGGTGGAGAGGTCGTGCAAGGGGAGGCAGATACAACTACAGAGGTTGGCGAGGTGGTGGTTCTAGTTACTACAGCAATGGAGGAGCTAGAGAAAGCAGTTATGGTAAATTGTAGATGTGTTATTTTTCTTTTGTGATTGATGGAAAAGAAAATCAGTAGACTTAGTATTTGTCTACTAAGTTCAGTTCATCATCGTCATCCATTATAAATGGGTGTTTGCATAGAATAGAAGGACTGAAATGGTATGACAAAGTCACAAATGTGGAATTGATGACAAAAACCAGACAAGTGCCAGTAGAACAAGAGTTGAGAAGAAGACGCTGGCGATGGATAGGAAACACATTGAGGAAACCTGTTGATAGCATTACAAGGCAGTCCTTGTTCTGGAATCCACAGGGAAAGAGAGGCAGAGGTAAACCAAAAAACACATGGAGAAGAGAACTGGATACAGAGGTGAAAATGATGAGGAAAACATGGAAAGAACTTGTGCGGACGACACAGGACAGGAAGACGTGGCATGTGTTTGTTAAAGGCCTATGCTCCTCGGGGAGCTAAAGGGTAATGACTGATTGATCATCATTTTCCTGTGACCTCCCTGTGGATCATGGATCCACTACTGCATCTGGCCACTTTACTGGAAGCCTTTATAAAGCATTCACGTGTTCTTGTGGCAGAGGTTTCTATGGCTGTTGGTTTTACATGTTCAGGTATGTTACCTTGTACGACATGAACGATGGAACAGTTAGTTGTTCTATTCTTACGACCCCCTGGGAACTACATGCAGTGATAAGTTACATAATCTTTGTAAATTCATGAATGTAGTATAGCAATAGATACCTGCAGTCAGAGAACATCCAGGTATGCAGAACTGTTTTGTTGAATATAGGAGTCAGCCCACACATCTATCAACCAGGCAGAAAAAGGCTTTTAAAATAGTATTTACAGGTATAGACACTTGTGACTAGCACCCAGAGTTTCTGCACCTCTAAATGCATGGATAATAACAAAAACAACAACCAAAAAGCTAGACTTTCATATATGGGTGCTTGAAGAGGTATGACAAGATCACTAATGTGGAACTGATGACAAGAACCAAACAAGTGCCAGTGGAACAAGAGATGATGAGAAGATACTGGAGATGGATAGATCACACATTGAGGAAACCTGTTGGAGAGAGGTCAAGGAACATATGGAAAAGAGAACTAAAGTACAGACATAAAGGGGATTAAGAAGATATGGAATGACCTTGAGCTGATGACGTAAGACAGGAAGACTTGGAATAAGTTTACTGAAGGTCGATGCACCTTGGCGAGCTGTAGGATGATGTATGAGTACAGTTTATCCCAGATATCCAGAGAACATCATTTTGCATAAATTCTGGTAGCTTTTCTCTCTTTTTCATTCTTCTTTATTCGTTTTTTTTTTTTTTTATCTGTCTTCTTATGTTTTGGTTCGTTTCGTATCCTTATCCTTTTGTATCTTTTTAATTGTCGCTATCTTATACGTCACTTCCTTCGAGATTTTCTGGGAGAGAGTACTTAGATCATTTATTCCAAGCATCTACGGTTCTAGCTAAGTGAACTTTTACTTGTTCTGAAGTTTTGTTCATTCCTTTTTTCGTTTCGTTGATTATTTACTTTTTTGTTTCGGTATTTCTTTCAGGTTTTACGATTTTCTTGTATTATTATTGTTCTTTTTTCGCTCATTACTGTGGGTGTTTACTTTTTCCATCTGCTTGTATCTCTCATTTTGTATTGTTTCTCATCATTGTATGTTTTTGTAGTACCTATATGTAATTCTTGTCTTTGTTACCTGTTTGTGGCTGACGAAGGGTAAAACCCGAAACGTCCCTTGTTTCATGTGAACTGTAATTTGTTAACTGATTCAATACCGTTTTATTGGTTTATATACTTATATCCCAGACTTCCATTATCCTGTGGTGCCAGAAAAGTTCATTAAACTCATTTGTTGGTGTTCGGACCGCAGTCAGCGACTCATAGCTTGACTGCCTGCGTCAGGACCAGCGAACCAGAGCTGGTCAAGACCGCACTCCACCTCCAGATGGTGGTCCTGGAAACAGTCTGCAGCTGTGCAGTCTGGCTGAGCAAGTGTGGATCGAAATGGGAAGGCAAACCCGGTCCTAAAAAATGCCGTGCAGAAGTCGGATGTGTTGACCGAAAGGTGCAGATAACACAGCTTAGGCGTAAACAGACACAACGCAACCACCGTCCTTTTCAGGACAAACGAAGAAGAAGAAGATTTGTTGGTGTTCTTCTGTATTTTATTTATTATCTTGAAAAAAATATATAACATTTACTTTTCTACACTGGCATCTAAATCTTAGGAAAATATGTTTTGCTTTGCCTTTAACCGAACTTTGGTAACTTAATACCATGATGTGCAGAAAAACATTGTTAATACACATTATTTATTAGAATGCCATATAACAGTGAGAATTATAATGGAACAAATTCAAACAGCCCAAGGTGTGACCAAAAGATTTGGTGAATGTTGAAATGAAATTTTTTTTTTTTTAAGTAGTAAATTTTTACATAATTAACCCTCTTCAAAGTTCTGTCCTTTATCACATGCACACTCGTCCCACCACTCCTGCTGCCTTGGCAACATTTCCTGAACTCAAGAGCAGCTGGGTAGGCTGGAGTGTGACACTACTACTTGGTTTTGAACCTGGTAACTTTTCCACAAGAAGTCGAACCAGTCTGCCAATCTGTGCTCTAAAAAAAAAACTTGTACAGAACAGAACCTATACAATTTTCAAGAGAGACCTGAAGAGAGATGATACAAAACCACAGAGGATTTCATGTGCTTGCAGCAAGCTACAACTGTGTGGTCATCAATAGCAGAGAAGAAGACAAAGTGGAAGCAATAAAATAATGCAGAGCTATCACTGTTATAAAAACCTTGAGCTATCACTGTTATAAAAACCTTGAGCTATCACTGTTATAAAAACCTTGAGCTATCACTTATAAAAACCTTGAGCTATCACTGTTATAAAAACCTTGAGCTATCACTGTTATAAAAACCTTGAGCTATCACTGTTATAAAAACCTTGAGCTATCACTGTTATAAAAACCTTGAGCTGTCACTGTTATAAAAACCTTGAGCTATCACTGTTATAAAAACCTTGAGCTGTCACTGTTATAAAAACCTTGAGCTGTCACGAGACAGGAAGACTTGATAACAGTTTGTTGACGGCCTATATCCTGTGGGAGCTGAAGGGTGAAGAATGTGATGATTGTGGGTGAGATTAATAAAACAATATAATAATGATTTTTATTAGAAATTGGAAAGTGAGGGAGATGGCAGTTTGGCATTCAAAACATTGGGTTTAATGTAAATAAGTTGTAAGGGTAGTAGTAAGATACTACTTAAGGACTTAAGAATGGCCAAAAGCACAATCATTATGACTTCATCAGGGACAAGACATGCAAAAACAGTACACAACAAAAAAAGTGATGAACTAATCTTAATGCATACAATCAAAATATTTTTAAAAAAAGGATATGAATGGAAGATCGGCTACCACGACAAGTATGGGAAACTAAGAGCCAGGAATCTAGGACAACCCAGAGTCCACTGGTAGGACAACATTAGGCAATCTCGGAAGGACCGAGGGCTAGATTGGAACCAGGCCAGAAGGAAGACAGCCCATAGGATAGTATGGCACTCCCTCTTCCAAACCTCTACACCTCACGGTAGAAGAGGGATGACTAAGTAAGTAAATAAGTAAAAAGGATGTGTTTCATTGTAGAAAATTGCTGGCATCAATTTTGGTCTAAGCCTATTATGAGGTGGTGGTCACCAGTTTTCTTACTTGATGTCTCTGCCTTCCATAACTCAAGAGTGAGTCAGGTACCAATTTACAGCTGAATAGACTTAAGCGTGAGGCCACCTAGCTTTGAAACTCGGTAACTTTCCTGTGATTGGCTAGCACTATTAATAGGGTAAGGAACTTTTTAAATGCAGAAAGTTTTACAAAAGGGTAAGGAAGTTTAAACTCATAAGGCTTATGGTAAGGTGAGAAAATTTTAGATCCAAAAAGTTGTATGACTAAGGTCAGGAAATTTGAATTTCAGGAGACTATTTGACATTAAGATACTTGAATATCTGAAAGTTGTTGACGGTGAAGGGACATTTTTTTTTTTAGAGGCATTGAGTTGTCGTTGTTTAACAAGGGCTGTTTTCCAAATATGCAGAGCTAAAATACTGTGCTCTGGTTCTGGATTCTCCCAAGGAATTGTCATGTCTTGCACAGAGCCACTTCTCAGCTCCCCTTGCCTATAGTGAGATTCTCCTGCATGCAGCCAACCAACCAAACGCCAGAGTTACATCTGGGGTTTAAGTGACTTCTCCAAGCTTAGTGTGCAATGCTGGGTTCTCAACATGTTTCACCACAGGGGGAATCCCTGGAAGTGTATGGATAGTCTCAAGAGTCATTGAGGGTGTAATTAGCCTCACAGACTGGTTCACCTCCACATCTTCATGCTGTAGCTTTGCTGGTGGTCATATAAGAATGACTCCAGATATGCCTCCAAGCATGTGCATTGAGGTGTGATAACATTTTAAAAACAAAGCTAGAGAAAGGTATAAATGCTTCAGACAATTTAAACTAGAGTTTCATTACTTTGTTGGAGCTAGGGAGAGTCATGAATGCTTTGGAAAATTTAAACTAGTTTCAAATCTATCTGTTGGAGCTAGAGGAAGTTTTAAGTGTTTACGAAAATTTGAGCTAGAGTTTCATGTCTATCTGTTGGAGCTACAGGAGCTTTAAGTGTTTACTAAGAAAATTTGAGCTAGAGTTTCATGTCTATCTGTTGGAGCTACAGGAAGCTTTAAGTGTTTACTAAGAAAATTTGAGCTAGAGTTTCATGTCTATCTGTTGGAGCTACAGGAGCTTTAAGTGTTTACTAAGAAAATTTGAGCTAGAGTTTCATGTCTATCTGTTGGAGCTACTGGAAGCTTTAAGTGTTTACTAAGAAAATTTGAGCTAGAGTTTCATGTCTATCTGTTGGAGCTGCAGGAAGTTTTAAGTGTTTACTAAAAAAATTTGAGCTGGAGTTTCATGTCCATCTAAACCTACAAAGCTGTTAAATAAAGTACAAGTTTATAATGAATATATATATATATTTTTCTCTAGGATGACATTGAGCAGAAAGGATTCTTCACTGTAGATTACAGTGAACTATCATCAGATTCAAGTAAGTCTACTTGATGTGAAGCCTCTTTATTTCTTTGTGTTCTGTGATTTAAATGGTTCCAGTTAAAGTCAGCATTGCCTAAAATTAACTTTTTATTGAAGTGGGAAGAATATCTCCTGCAGAAATGTATTTATTTTTACGTAATTTTTTTAAAAAGGCAGAAACAGTTGGAAATTGAATCAGAAAATGTTGATTTTCCTGTTTAATATCCTATTCAGCTCCATGAGTTATATTTAGAGTATATTTATTCCTGAAACAAGGTGTTGCATAATGCTGTAAATTGGTTTTCTCAGTGTGCAGCTTATCCAACGCCAGTGTCTTCTCACCTCTTGTTCTACTGGCACTTGTGCAATTCTTTCCATCAGTTCCACATTGGTTATGTTGTCATACCAATTGAATGGGGATCGGAGTGGCTAAGAAGTGTAGCATCCGGCCCGAATTCTAAAGGGACCAGGTTCAGTTCCCAGTACAGGGAATATAATTTATGGAAATTTTCTTCAAAACCAGTGGTCCTAATGATGTCATACTCCCCCCTGGTCTCCTGGGTCATGAGACTGGATGCCCGATGTCTTTTAATTTCCGTATAATTTCCTATGCATTCATCGTATGCCATCATCTTCATCATCACTTCCCTTCTTTGCTGGTTCTGACATGAAGCCATCTCTGTAGCAGGTCCCCTTGCAGGAAGCCTGCACCAAGTAGTGACATGTTCTTGAGGGAGTAGTGGTCTTATTATTTTGTTGTCTTATCAGAGACTCCTGGGAACTACACACGGCAATTCAGGGAATCTGTTGCACTCATATTCTTGATAGTCTGATTGTCACGGAGTGTTTTGAGGGTGTTATGCATGTGTGAATGTTCCCATGCTCCAGCGGGAGTTTACTTAGACATTTGAGTTGTTGTGAGTTGAGTATGCTTGAGTTGTAATATTGTAGCCACAAGCAATGTTGTGAGTAGAGATTAAGACCAGCTGCTAGCTATAGTTATGCGTGAATGAAGCTCAGTGGGGTGTGGAAGGTTTTCACGTGTTTGGTGAATACAAATGAAAGGGGTCAGTCAGAGAGTGTTGCTGAGTTATTTGCCGGTTGAAGATCATGCACTGAGTATGGTTACTTTAGTGATCTCTTGTTAATCGTGCTTTGTTTAGTATTACGCGAATTAGGGTGAAGGTGTTCATACAACTCAGTAGCATGGTATGAAGAAGTAGTTCATGTAACTTGAACTCAGCAACATTAATGAAGTAATTAATGCCTTCAGATTGAGTCCGTAATATTTAATCACATGTACACACAGGATGATCATTTCAAATAGGAACAGAACATAAGTCCTTATAAGTCATGCATAAATTAATCAATAACGTAGACTGCTGGTTTACGTGTCAATGTCCGTTTAAGGATACAATGCAGTATTGTCGTCAGAACATCACAGCTATATGCACGCGCAGCTAGACATGGCTACCTGCCGACAGTGAGACTGCGAGTCTGAATATTTCATACGAATTTGACGATTATTCTCCTCCTTCTGAGAATTCTAGTTAAATACTAACCTCCATAAATTTTCCTCTCATATAGAGTTCTAGGACTGACCCTGGTCCATCAAAAATGCACATATAAATGGCTATATCATGCCATTGAATTGGAAGGTTAGAAAAACGCAGCTATTCAGCTTGGCGGTCAAGTAACAAAGGGTAGCGTCTCCTAGTTACCGACTGTGTCCTAAACAACGCTAGACACGTCATAATCGATCGTGTATGGAGCGTTCAATAATTGAAACATCTATCGCAATATATTAAATGTCTTAACCTTTACGATTGCACGTCTGCTAACCTTTAGCAGACGGCGTTAATAGCATATACCGTAACAATTCCCTGTACACCGGGGGAAAAAAAAATCGATAGATTTTTTTTCAAGATCTATCCGACTTAACAATTTTTCAAAAAAATTTAACACAATTGTGACATATGGCCGACGATGTTCTGAGTAGAACCGTGTTGCGGTCATGTCAACTAACTATTTGTCATAGTCATCTAACATTAATCACATTATATATCAATATTATACATATTATTATATCAACTAAATAAAATGTCCAATGTTAATAGTGAATGATAGAATTAAATTAAAGTAAGGTCTGTCGTATTAGTATGTCATATAGGAATTAATTTGACTAATTAAAATTAAATTAATTAATTAAACTAAGAGTTAAATTATTAAGGTTCTAATGTAACGCGATGTTATGAGAGAAGAAAAGACAAAATAAGTGAGAAGAAATAGAAAGAAATTCGAATATAAGTTTAACTTAATTGTGTGTGTTAAGTGTTAGTGAATAATAACTATCTAATTTAACTAACTAAATAATGTATAGGTACATTAAAAAAAAAATATTAATCTAATACTTGTGTGAGATTTATTTTCTCTTTTCATAATTTCTTCTTTTTATATTTCGTTCTCTTTTTTTGTTCTTTCATTTCATTTTTTTTCTCACATTTCATTTTATTGATAATAATTCAATTAAGAAGTTAAGTTAACTAATTAATTAGTATAGGATATGATGATCCATCCGTAGTCTTGATCCTGATGAATTCTTTTAGGCAAAAATGTTCAAACGTTTACGTTGGAAAGAAATGTCATTTATCCCAGCATCCAAGAATTAAGTGCACATAGGATAATAAGTTCGACTTGTCGTCAGATATTGTTCCATGATTGTTCAACGAATATTCATATATCGTGTATGGACGTTAGACGAAGTTTCAATGTCAATATGTATACCTTGATTGTCTTTAGTTCAATTCTGTGATGCATATAGTGTTTATAAAGTTTAAATTGAAGGCAAGGTTAGTTCCCTTATAGTTGATATGTTTTAGGAATGTTAATGTTGATTATTCGTCGTCAATAGGATTACGTGACAACGCATCCGCCACAATGTTTTCAGTGCCAGGAATATGTTCAATGGAGAATTCAAATGGCTGTAGGATGATTGCATATCTGGCGAGTTTTTGGCTCTTATGGTTAGATCGACGCAAAGATGCTACAGCACGTTGGTCCGTCTGTATGGTGAAGGGAGCACCAAGCAAGAACTTTTCAAGTTTAGTTATTGCCCATATCACTGATAAAAGTTCCTTGTCCACTGTGGAATACTTTGTTTCTGCCGGCTTTAGCTTTCTTGAAATATATAAGGTAGGATGTAGAATGCCATCATGGTTCTGGAGCAGGCATGCACCAATGCCGTAGTTACTAGCATCTGTTCGTAAGAAAAATCTTTTGGAAGCATCGGGAAGTCTTAAAATTGGTTCATGCGAGAACAAATTTATAATTTTGTTGAAAGTTTCATTGCATGTACCAGTCCATGTCACCTTCACCGGCATGTCTTTTTTTAACAATGAAGACAATACAGCCGTGATGGATGACAAGTTTGGTATGAATCTACTGTAATATTGAACAAGTCCTAACAAACTCCTGACCTGTTTCTTCGTCTGAGGAACTGCTATGTTTAGAATTTTGGAGACTGTACTAGGTAACGTTCGGATATATCCCGATCCAATGATATGTCCCAAAAAGGTTATCTCATTACACGCGATTTGCACCTTTGTAGGTTTAGCAGTTAGATGATAATTCCTTAGAGTGTCGAAAACATATCTAAGTCCCGAAACATGTTCCTCAAACGACGAACTAAACAAGCATATGTCGTCAATATATGTAATAACGTCTGGTCTACCTGATAAAATTTGTCGCATCAGGCGAATGAAGGTAGCTGGCGCATTAACAAGCCCAAAAGGCATCACATTCCACTGGTATAGACCTTGTGGAGTGGAAAATGCGGTGTAGTACTTAGCCTTTTCGGTCAGTGGTATCTGCCAATAACCTTTAGTTAAGTCTATCTTACTAAATATAGTTGCGTTGGATAGACGTGGCAGTAAGTCGTCGATAAGTGGATGTGGTTCGCTGTCAACTATAGTCTTAGCATTTAATTTTCTATAATCAACACATAGTCTGATGTTATTGTCCTTCTTCCGGACAATCACTAATGGAGAAGAGAATGGCGAATTACTAGTCTCAATGATTCCCAGAGACAACATCTGTTCAAGTTCCTTAGTAGTTTTAGCAAGGAAATGTAAAGGAACCGAATAGGGATGTACACGAATAGGTGTATCATCATTGAGAGTAATGTCATGACTGATAGCCGATGTGCGACCCGGGACGTCGGTCAACACATCTGGATAAGATTGTAATAGATTAGCAATCTGTAGACGCTGTTGCGGTGTAACCGTTGAAGAGATGGTTACATCCCGCCAAGATTCAGTAGGTTGAACTACTGGTACCGGTAACGGTAACTGTACCTCAGGAAAAGAAGATTCTTCTTCCTGGATGACGGATAAGTTAGAATAATAACAAGTAGATACTGTGGTGTCATCTAGTTCATGAAAAATTGACTGTAAGTGTTCAGGACGTGTATGAAATTGCTTGAGCATGTTAATATGAAATATCTTTTTGTGTCCCTTGATATCTAAGACGTAATCAACGTCGGAAATTTTATCAATGACTTTGTAAGGACCATTCCAAGATATCAATAATTTATTGTTATTGTGAGGAAGTAACACATAAGCCTCGTCGCCTGGGAATAATTGGCGTAATCGTCGAGACCTATTTTGTAGAGATCGAGCCTTAGCTTTTGCAGCCTCAGAAGAAGCTGTTGCCAACTGGCAAGACTCAATAATGTTCTTCCGAAGATTAATCACGTACTCGTAAGATGACTGAGTGTCCTGAGTCATCTCCGCGTCAATTAATAAGTCTTTTATTAGTCCCATAGGACCTCTTGGGGGAGCACCAAAAACTAATTCAAAGGGAGAGAAGCCAGTTTGTTCATGCGGTACCTCCCGATAAGCAAATAGAACAGCTGGGAGTGCTCTGTCCCAGTCATGAGGGTGCTTAGCAGTAACCTTATGTAGTAGTTGTTTAAGTGTACGGTTAAGTCTTTCAACCGCACCATTACTCATAGGATGATAAATACTACTTAAATTCCTATCAATGTTCCAAGTTTTCATGACTTCCTTCATGGTGTCAGATATAAACTGTGACCCATGGTCTGATAAAAGTTTTCTAGGAAACCCTATTCTAGAAAAGATGAGATGTAGTGCATCAGCTACATCTGTGGTAGTGGTGGTCTTTAATGGGATAGCTTCTGGCCATCGTGTGCACAAATCAATGCACGTAAGGACGAATCTATGTCCTCTGGCCGATGGTAGCAATGGACCAATAATATCTATTGCCATCTTGTCAAACGGTCTTACTGAGATATCGCAAGCCTGAATAGGCGCCGTGTGAAAAGCTCCACGTGCTTTCACTTCTTGGCATGTAGTACAGGAACGTACATACTGCGAAATATCTCTTGACACTCCTGGCCAAAAGAATGAAGACAGTACTCGAGATCGTGTTCGAGTATATCCCATATGTCCAGCACAATGTGAGTCATGTGCATGTTGAAGAATGTACCGTCTAAAAGTATACGGGACCATAACTTGTTGTTTCATTTGTGATTTGTCATTAAAACATCTAATCAATATGTCATTTTTAATAACAAAACAATGTTTGTTATTATTACCTGAGGATAGATTGTCAACTTTATCAACCAGCTTAAAAATTTTTTTTAAAGATTTATCCTCTTTTTGTTTGGTTGCAAATGTTTCCCTGTCAATAGGTGAATTGACTACAAATTCCTCTTGGTTGTCTGCATCCATTTTATTATCATCAACTTTCTCCATGAGTTGAGTCTGCGCTCTAGTCGTCACGGCGTTTCCAGTGCATAGGTTATGTTTCTCCCATTCTATGATCTCATCTGGAGTACAATCTTTACTGCCGTGTATACGACCAACCATCAGATCAGCTATAGGCTTTTTTAGCATACATACTTTTACGTTCCCTGTGAAAAAGGGTGTTCTAATATGAACAATAGCTGTTGGGTAGAACTCAATAGTTCCACCAAATGTCATGCAGCGTACATATTCTCCTGTCGCACAGCTAGGATGTACCAGCGACTGACGTACACCAATCGTTGTGGATCCTGAATCCCTCAGCACTGAGACGACGGATCCATTAACTATTCCCCTGTTAAAAATTAGTAAGCCTGTTCCATCGTTGACTGCAAGACCTACCTCTGGTGTAATATGTCCGCAGTTAAGCACTGTTTCTTTCGCCTTCTGAAAAATAAGATTGCATTGTTGGCAACTATTTGCCACATTATAATTAATAGCAAAACATGCAGCAGAAGACTGTGTTGTATTATTGTCAAGTGGGACCTGAGCTATAGGGGTAGTATTATTTGTAACTGCCGCCCCTGTATTATGGTTGTAATGAGATGATCCCCGAGAATGAGATCGATTCCGAGTATAATTGTTAGAATTATCTCGTCGTCCTCTATAGTAACTATTATCTCGATGTCTCGAGCCATGATTATTACCATTCCAGTTATTATTATTATTGGGAGTATGTGATCGATTATAATTAGTGTTATGTTGACCATTGTGGTAGTTTGTTTGAGGTGAATAATTTCTATCTCGTGATCTACCTCTGTTGAACTCATTTTTATTGTTGAAATCATTATTATGTCCCTTCTGAAAGTTAACATTGTGATTTCTTTGGAACCTGCTTCTGTCTACACTGTGATGTCTTTGTTTGTTATTATGATTGTAGGCCATATTAGACGCCACAGGTAGAGGTTCTCTTAATGAGGAGTTAGAAATGGTTGCATTCGGATGTGCCGAACAGTAGTTTAAAGAAATTTTTTCTAACTCGTCCATAGTACCTGGTTTACGCTCCTGCAAATATGCAAAAAATGGCTGGCTAACCGAAGATAATACCTTATCCCGTAGTAGTAAATCAACTAATTTGTCGTACGATTTGTTGACTTCTGCCAGTTCAACCCATCTATTAAATGTATTGCGTATGTTCGCAATGAATCCTGCAAAATCTTTTGGAGATTCAGGTAAAATTCCCTTAAATTTCAACCTACAGTGTTCCTCGTCCAGGTGAAACCTTCGTAAAAGCAAGGACTTAATAGCACCGTAGTTATTTGCTATTGATGGGTCAGCATTTTGAGAAGCCGTCAGTGGTTCTCCAACCAAGAATTCATTTAACTTGAGTACCCATGACTCTTCAGGCAAATGGTTTGTTTTGCAAGTCTGTTCAAAACGTGACAGGAACGATGAAAGGTCGTCCACGTTTAAGTTGAGAGTGGGTAATTTAAAGTTGTAGAAATGTTTAGTTTGGCTGGATGATGATCCATTTTGTGCGTTATTATTCTGGTTTGCATCAGCACTTTGTGCTTGTAATCTTGCTGTCTCCAATTTAATACGCGCCAATTCCATTTCTTGTTGTAAAATAATTTCCTCTCGTTTCAATTTATTCTCTTCTTCCTGTTGAGCAATTTCTCTTAATCTATTTTCCTTGGCAATTTGCTTCATCACGTTCTGCTTCCTCTTTCTTTAATGCAGCCTTTTGTTCCTCTTCCTCTTTCTTTAATGCAGCCTTTTTCTCTGCTTCTTTTCTTTCACGTTCCTCCATTTCTGCTTTATGTTTTTCCAGTTCTGCCTCAGCAAACTGACGAAGTTCTTGAGATTTATAACCATATTCCTTACCAATTTTAACGAAATGGTCTATAGTAAGCATTTTGACTTTTATCTGTAAGTAATTATTGATAATTACTGATTAAAATAGTCAATAGTAGCTTCAGAGTAATTATTATACTTACTCAACTTAGGAATATTCAATATAAATAATCACAATAGTACTGAACTCTTATGTCTAAGTTCAACTAATAGACAATATTTTGTAACAATATTGTATCTAAATACGAACTATATCATAAATAGTTATGATATCTGTTAACTATAATGTAATTACATCACACAATTAATCTCAATATCCAATAATGTTGGGTATGATTCCTAGTAATTATATTGTTCAATGTACTAAGTCACTCTCTTAGTACCAGAAAAGTATATTAAATAATATACAATGGGTCTATTACCTCAAAGGTAGACTATAAGATTATTTTATTTGGTCAATATATATATTATATTATTATGCCCTAGGCATCTCTTATAAATTGTAGTGCTACTTTCTTGGACTATCACTGCATAATTATGCAATGTCCCATATTAACCTTAAATATCAGAAAAAATTAATTAAATTAAATTACAAGTGTATTATTGCATATAATATCATATTATTAATGTAGTATTTAATATATATCATGAGGACAAACAAAACAATGATGCAACTAAAGGGTACAAACAATGTCAAGACGCAAACAAGACATTTTCACAATTAAAAATGAATTTATGAACTAAATAAAACAAGCGGAAGTGTCACAAGCCAAATGAAGGGTCAAGGTCTGACCCGAGGTCAACTTAATATTCAAAGTACACAAAAAAAATGACTGCAAAAAATTGATGACATCACAGGACTCATAACGGACGACCATTTAACAATCATCAAATAAATGATAGTAAGAGGAGACTGGACGAAATAGTTAACGAACATGATACAAAACTGAATAAAATTGTGAACTGAGTACGAATAAAATACACCAGTTATCTACGGAACGGTACAGCTAACACAAATCGTCAAACGACAGCAGATTTGGACAGACAGTCCAATGGCAAACCTCAATGGGGCTTCCAAAAGTGCAATCGTTTAACTGCCCTAAGAAACGACCGAAATCAATTCAGGCATCGTGAGAGCCACAGAATCTAATTTCGGTTCATCCTCCCTACCTCCCACTAATTAACAACACATTAAAACAACCAAAAAAAATACATGAAACACATTCAGAAAAGACATGCCTATGCAGGCAAAAGGCATGGACTCAGTATTACTGTTTGCAATGACGACAGTATTAAAACAACTAGACTTATCTTTTCCGTTGCTTAGATCAGTGCTAGAGGTCGTCAACAGCTAGGCTAATGCCCCTGACTATCTGCTCCTGTAGTCCATATCGTGTGTTTGCTTCAAATGGCTCATGTTTCCCCTGGTTAGACTTAGAAAACGACTTTGGTTTCTCCGACAGATCACCTACACGACTTTCAGTGACGTCACGTTGTTAGGCATTAGAATGAGTAAGACATCATCTTCGACTGGATCATGTGATCGAAACTTGATCATAAATATTATGGTTAACATGTGCGTAAGGAACAGAAGTTTGTTTCATTTTTCTGTCGTTCCCCACACTGGCCACCACTTTGTTGCTGAGTTATTTGCCGGTTGAAGATCATGCACTGAGTATGGTTACTTTAGTGATCTCTTGTTAATCGTGCTTTGTTTAGTATTACGCAAATTAGGGTGAAGGTGTTCATACAACTCAGTAGCATGGTATGAAGAAGTAGTTCATGTAACTTGAACTCAGCAACATTAATGAAGTAATTAATGCCTTCAGATTGAGTCCGTAATATTTTAATCACATGTACACACAGGATGATCATTTCAAATAGGAACAGAACATAAGTCCTTATAAGTCATGCATAAATTAATCAATAACGTAGACTGCTGGTTTACGTGTCAATGTCCGTTTAAGGATACAATGCAGTATTGTCGTCAGAACATCACAGCTATATGCACGCGCAGCTAGACATGGCTACCTGCCGACAGTGAGACTGCGAGTCTGAATATTTCATATGAATTTGACGATTATTCTCCTCCTTCTGAGAATTCTAGTTAAATACTAACCTCCATAAATTTTCCTCTCATATAGAGTTCTAGGACTGACCCTGGTCCATCAAAAATGCACATATAAATGGCTATATCATGCCATTGAATTGGAAGGTTAGAAAAACGCAGCTATTCAGCTTGGCGGTCAAGTAACAAAGGGTAGCGTCTCCTAGTTACCGACTGTGTCCTAAACAACGCTAGACACGTCATAATCGATCGTGTATGGAGCGTTTAATAATTGAAACATCTATCGCAATATATTAAATGTCTTAACCTTTACGATTGCACGTCTGCTAACCTTTAGCAGACGGCGTTAATAGCATATACCGTAACAGCGAGTAGAGGGCCAGAGTTTTGCAGTGGATTTATGAAGTAGCTTATTTTGTGGCTGTAGTTATTCCGAGGATCAGAGTGATAGTAGAATACTTGGGATTTGTTGTGTCTCCAATATTTGTAATGGCCCTGCGCCCATTGTGACTTATTTGTGATGTAATATATTCACGGAGATTGATATGGTTGTTGGAGTTGGTGTATTACTCCTTAGACAGTGAGCTAGACGGGTGGTGTAGATGGTGTATGTCTGTTTCTTGATCTTCTACATCCACCCACACACACCCTACTCGTCATGCTGATTCTCTGTTGATTGTGTCATTTTTTAGGAAAGAAGTTAATATTTATGTTGTCACTAAGGTTTAGTTTGCCATTGATCTTTATTATTAACTGGCTGATTGATTACCTTCTAGTGAAATTTATGTTTTGTTTCTTAATTGCCTTCTGGTGAAAGTTGTGCTTAACCAAATATTAAACGTTTCTTTTCATGTAAAACAGATTCCACGTAAATTTATAATAACTTATCTTCCCTGTAGTAATCAAGGACACCTATTCTGATTTGGGCTCTGAACTCCTAGACTCTCCAGAGAAAGTTCTTGCATACATGGGACTTGCCATGCATCAGGTAAATGTAAACTAGAGACCACTTGCTGTGATCATACTGGGGGAATGTTTTATTTTCAATGCATGGAGAAGAAAGTTGGAGATAAATAAAAGTGATTAGGATGACATGGAAATACCTTGGGTTGATGGCACGCAACAAAAGGACTTGGCCTGAGTTTGTTGAATGTCTATGCTTATTAAGGGGCTGAACCGTAACGATGATAGTGAGTTGTATACGTTATATGAGATTTGAAGTTGTATATATTATATGAAATTAGAAGTGTTATATATTATATGAAATTTGAAGTTGTATATATTATAACAAATTTGAAGTTGTATATATTATATCAAATTTGAAGTTGTATATATTATATCAAATTTGAAGTCATACTGTATTGCCTTGACAGGGGGTAGCATTTCTGTCTATTACTATTACTTACTATTTTCCCCCTATTTTGTTCTACACACTTACTACTTTTCCCTATTTTGTTCTGCACAGACTTACTACTTTTCCCTATTTTGTTCTACACAGACTTACTACTTTTCCCTATTTTGTTCTACACAGACTTACTAATTTTCTCTATTTTATTCTACACAAACTTACTACTTTTCCCTATTTTGTTCCACACAGACTTACTACTTTTCCCTATTTTGTTCTACACAGACTTATATTTTTCCCTATTTTGTTCTACACAGAATTACTACTTTTCCCTATTTTGTTCTACACATACTTACTACTTTTCCATATTTTGTTCCACACAGACTTACTACTTTTCCCTATTTTGTTCTACACAGACTTACTATTTTTCCCTATTTTGTTCTACACAGACTTACTACTTTTCCCTATTTTGCTCATAATAATGAGCATGGAACCACCACCACTACAGCTGGCCTCCTAGCAAGTAGCCTGCACCAAAGCGTTCATGTACTCTTGCAATGGTGGTTTATGATGAGACACACAGACCTTTAGATCTTTCTTATAACATTGACATACTTTTAGATCTTTCTTATAACATTGACAGACCTTTCTTCTGATGACAAAGTATACTTTTTACATATTACAATGAGGTTCTTTTGTGATGGCAATATATACTTTTTACACATTACAGTGAGTTCTTTGTTTGTGATGACTAAATGGCCTTTCCTGTAAATCTCATTTACTACCAGTTGACCGTTCGTGGTCATCAAGTCACAGAGGTGGCTAGAGTACTTGCTTCTCGAGGCAAAGTTACCATATTCAAAACCTGATGGCATTATCCTGCAGTTTTCCCAGCTGTAAATCGATATATCCCTCATATCTTGAGTTACAGAAGGCAAAGGCCATGAGGAAGGGAAACAGTCACCCTAGCTCATAAAGCTTGAGACCCAGTATACTGAAATCTCCAACACTTCACTTCCCCGCAGCAGTATTTGCAATGGGACTACCTTTGCCGAGATCTGTCATGTGATATCAGTGCATATTTTATTTTATAATTCTTCTGCGTTCAGCTTGTAGTCATGCTAAATCTGCAGGCCTGTTGCCAGGACAAAGTCCACAGTCTTTTCCAGGTCAGCACAGCAGCCCCATAGCTTCTACTTGAGCTCAGCATCCCCTGGCCAGGTCATGGGTCATCATGGGTTAGGCAGTTTTGGAGAATGTGACTGGGGGTCTGGATTCCAGTTCCACATGGACATTCATTTGTATGAGATATCCTGAGGTGACAGAGATGGCCCAGTAATCTGCAGTGGCCAGTTCTCAGGCGGAAAATGGTATAATTAAAAACCATTATTGTGGTTAAACTGGAGACAGACTAGAAGGGATGAAGAAGACGTGGCAAGACCTTGAGCTGATGGCACGGGACAGGAAGACTTGGCAGACGTGTGTTACAAGGGCCTATACTACTTCAGGAGTTGAAGGGTGATGAAGAAGAATGTGGTTAAAATAACCTTTCACTTGATAATAGTATTTTGATGCTGTCACAACAAATTTGTGACTGACCTTTTTGTGTTGTTGTGTCACATTTTGTGATGATATTTTTTTCTATCCCCACAAGATTGTGTCCCATAAGCATCAGCAAGAGACAGCAGCTGTGGTAGAGGAACTTGGCGGGTCTAGAGATGAAATCACTGACTACTGTGCTCCCTACATCCAAGCCCGGATAAAAAACTTTGGAACACCACTGGCTCTGAAACACTTCAGAGCTAACTGCTATGGTTGGTCTAGTTTACATATGCGACTAGATTATGTGAATGAGAGCAAAACATACATTCTTTTAAAAAAAATCAAAAATATTTAAATGTTGCAGTACATAAGCATGCAAGAAATAATTTTTAATGCTTTCTTGTCTGCCCTAAACACATCACCTTTTTTTTTTTTTTTTAAATTAAGTTTCAATCAACTACTTCATTCACATTGTTAAAACAACTTTTGTATAAAAGTAAAATATAAAATTATTTATATGTATTTATTAATAGCATAACTATTAGTAAGGGTTGGAGTGGCTAAGAGGAATGGTGTCCGCCTCTAATTCTAAAAGTACCGGGTTCAGTTCCCAGTACAGGGAAATATATTTGATGGAAATTTTTTCAGAATCAGTGGATCCTAATGATGTCATACTCTCCTTTCTCTCCCCCCCCCCCCCCCCCCCCCCCCCCCCCCCCCCCCCCCCCCCCCCCCCCGATCTCCTGGCTAATGCGTTCGGATGCCTAGCCTTCGCAGATAAGGGCTAAAATATAGGAGGTCTCGTGTGCAAGTTGCACACGTTAAAAATCCCTCGGTAGTTGGAAATAGTAAAGAGTAGGTCAAATGACCATTACCCTGGCAAAAGTTAGGAAAACCTACCCGTTACAAAAATATTTATAGAAAGTGTGATTCCTGTATACACACATTGGCCAGTGCTACAGAGTTTGTGCACTGTGTTGAGATTCTCCTTGTGTGATCTAAGGGAGAAGATTTGAGCACTGATGCACAACATGCTGACATATAAATGGGTCAGTAATTTCCGTATTTGTGTTTTTGTTAAATAATGTCAACTGTCAAAACCTCTTCAAGTTATGTGTAAGGAGACATAATGAATAGAACCATTGCTCTCTCGTGCTTGTTCTTATAAGTGGATGGCTAATGTGAGTTTGTGGGGCTTACAGCTTCATTACATAAAACAGATTGCTACAGAAGTCACCACTGCAAAAGCACATACTTTTCTTTGATGCAGACTTTCTGGTCAGCTGCACTTTAGTCCTCAATCCTTAATAAGTGTTAATCGATCAATACCCTTTAGCTCCCCGGGGAGCATAGGCCTTCAACAAACACATGCCAAGTCTTCCTGTCCTGTGCCATCGGCTCAAGTTCTTTCCATGTTTTCCTCATCATTTTTACCTCTGTATCCAGTTCTCTTCTCCATGTGTTTATTTGGTCTACCTCTGCCTCTCTTTCCCTGTGCATTCCAGAACAAGGACTGCTTTGTAATGCTATCAACATGCTTCCTCCTATAGCTAGTTGATATGAAGCATGGAGGTTATCTAATAGTTCCCCATTCTCGTTCATCATAACTAATCCATGCTTTCCCATGATTTCTTCAAAGCCTGTGGTGTCAGTTCTTATTTTCGCGTTTAGGTCCCCCATCAACATTGTGATGTCCTTTCTTTTCTTTTTGACCAAGACATTTTGTAGTCTCATGTAAAAGTCTTCTTTCTCAGATTCTTCTTTATCATTTGTTGGTGCATAACACTGGATGATTGTCACAGAAAAGTTTAAGTCGAACTGACTTTAAAAGAGTAATGAATAAATATTATAGGTTATCAGAATTGGCTTGTGACAGAGACACCTACATGTGATATAAAGGTGGTACCGAGAAAGCGAATCCTCTCTAAGGAAGTAATCCTGATGACAATGAGAGGGAATTCTTGGAACTCTTGCGACAAGGTCCACTCTGTGATCTCAGACAGACAAGCCCCCACTCCCCAAAGGAAGAATTACAATCTATATTTATATCAATAGACAGATAGGCGTACAGCACTAGTGATGAATTCACTCAACAATGTGGTAAGTTCACACACGCACAACGACTATTTATTATCTAAATATGGTGAATATATGTATATTAAGAAAGAAGAACAGGATTAAAGGATGATGATGGTGGTTAGAGCACAGAGATTATAGTAAAATTAAACCCATAACCACCGGTGAAATATTTAAAATATGAGGACTTCTTATAACTAAGAGTTCTCGATAAAATAAATTGGAGCATCCTCCTCTATTGTATACTAGTACTACTAAAGTCCTTGATTTCAATAAAGCATTAATACACTACAGTTCCTGGCTCCTGTGAAGAAATGATAAAACTGGGTAGATGCTAAACCGGAGTGCACTGGCCAATATTCTAACACTGTCTTGCAACTACCTAACCTGCTCTGGGTAGCAGATTCACAGCACAATATTAACAATATTACTTATACTGTCTAGTATCAAGGGCTAATCTGGATACGAGTGCACGTTGAATACAAAATATTCAATTTCCAGGCCTGGATAAACTGCTTATAGACGTGGATTTGCTCAGGATTATTAGCAGTTATGGAGATGCCCCACAACATTGAGAATTAAAAATACTTATGGATATGAAGTATGAAGACTTGACCACGCTGCCTACCACGTGGGTTTAGTGATCAGCCAGACGTACACAGACTATAGTCTTTTTCTGTCCGATGGTACACAGTAGTTCTAACAATGAAGAAGCCGTGTACCCGATTCTGTTAACCTGAAGACAAAATTTGCCCTCATAAATACTATGTTCGTATAAAAAAGCATTCACTTCCTTATGCTTAAAATATATTCCTTTCAATCTATCATACTAGAATCACGTTTAAAATACATTCCTTTCGATCGATCGCCCTTTCGATCTAGCATTCTAGACTTAGCCTAAAAGAATCCTTTCGATCGATCGCCCTTTCAATCTAGCATACTATAATTACAGAGTTAAAAAAAAATCCTTTCGAGCTATCAGATTTGAATTCCAAATAAACGATCCTTTCGATCACACTAGACTTACAGATTCCTAATTATTAATACACTCAAACTTGGGTGTTGTTATGCATTGTCGTGAACAACCACGTGGTCCAAAGTGTCCTTAATTTATCTGTCATGATGGTAGTGCTTCAATGGCAGTATAACAATTATATGAAATGATCGTTTTAAATGTGTTATCAGAAACCCTGTCGTGCCGCAATACTAATAAACACAGCAAAAGTATTAACAAAGAAAATATCTAAATCTCAAACCAACCTTGTGCTGTTGAATTCCCTTTTCAAGCCATGCTACGTTGACTACCCTTGGACAAGGGGAAATTCTCACCGCTCTGGATCTTGATGACTCGTGGTCTGCTGAATCGAAAAGTTCCCAGCCAACGAAAACCAGCAATATTAAATGGCTTCCAGTCTCGCGATTCACGAGTGTTCCGTGGTTATCCGCTCCCAGCCAATCAGCAGCCGCCTAACAGTTATGTTGTCCAAACGGTGTCTCCCCAGATTTTACGAGCGCAGAGAAGATTTCATAAAATAGCGATAAGAATAGGGCCGCCTTACGACAATGATGTTTGTTTATATTTACTTTCTTTTTGGCTGATTTAAACCTTGCTGTTATAATTCGGGGTCCCATTGCTTCCCATTCTATAAGTGCCTTCTGTGCTTCCCTAGACAGCATCATAGCCACACCTTCACTGTGGTGGGCTCTTTCCTCCTCAAGTCTTGTGCAGTTTTCCCTTGTTCAGATAGAGTGCGAACATTCCAGGTGCCAATCCTGGAGATTTTCCTAGACTAAAAAAGGTTAGTCTGCAACCCAGACTCCTTTCGACTTTCTCTGGGTTGCTTCATACGCCTCCTTTCCAGAGGACCTTCTTCTGTCTTGGGCGGCTGAGTTGATTTATATTCTGTATTTGACTTGTCCATGTTTGTTGAAGTTTTTTGGTAAAAAGTTTTTTTACAGGATGGGGTAACCAGCCCCAGCCCAACCCTCCTTAGTCGCTTTTTACGACATGCATGGTAGGGTACAGTGTTACTATTCTTTGCACCTCTTTTGGGCCCCGGTAACACACGGGTGAAATAAGCGTAAAGCTGCACTTTATTGGTTTGTATTTTGGGCTGCCATCTTCAGCTCAACCGGTGGTTGTAATGGCTGATGTGGCGTCCTTTTCTGCCATTCTTCAAGTTCCCTTTGGCCTCCTCACACTTCTATCCCCTGTGGGTTGGAATGAAAGGCATGCTGGTCATTCTGGCTTGTATGTCCTATCCACCTTAGCTTCCACTCTTTAGTCTTCATCTGATTACATTGTACTTATTTTTTGATACACTTCCTTAGACTTGGACACTTCATTCAGAAACATCTGTCTGCGGAGATCTGAAGTTTTGACATCATATTCGTGGTGAGATGCCACATTTCTGAACAATAGAGTAGGACATATTTTACATCATGGGCTGTATACTAATCTTTGTGGTGACATCAGTCTTGTGCAACCGGGGAAGAATATAGATACGATTACTTGGTATCATCCTTTAGATACACATAACTTTGACACTTTTGATCGGTACAACAAATCAAAGGTTGAATTTGTGGGGTGCTATCCAAAAGTCCCCAGACTAGCTGCAAGGAGAGCTAACTGCAAGTAGTACATACTTGTGCTCCTAAACAGCACTAAACATTTCCTTTCTAAAAATTGTGCCAAGTTTCATGTTGGTGCTTGCATGTGTTCCATTTTCACAAGGTTTTGGATACAATGCTGTCATCGGTGTTCAGTGATTCTCAAGTGAAGTGACGTGCCATATTTGGAGGAGCAATGTGTCTGCATCAAATTTTGCTTCAAAATTGGCAAAACTGCATCGGAGACCAATAAAATGCTTAAATAAGTATTTAATGACACGATAGGCAGAACCCCAAATTTTGAGTGGTTCTCAGAATTCAATTGTGGGCAAAGATCGGTTAGATTCTGAATGTTCTGGTTGGCCTTCAACCAGCAGAATGGTTCAAAATGTGGAAGATGTGCAACAGTTGATCCATGCAGACCGTCAGTATACAAATTATGACATTTGCAGCATCATTTGCCTGACAGACGAATCAGCACTTCTGCGAAAAGATCTTAAGGCATTTGAGGGAAGATGTGAGATGAAAAAGTCCAAACAAGGAGGGCGTGCACGACTGTCTCCTGCATCATGGCAACACTTTTGCTCACACGCCATGTGACTTTTTTCTGTTTCATAAAATGTAGATTCAGTTGAAGGTATGAAGATTCAAGAACATTGAGGATGTTCAGGTGTAGTCACGGGAGGGGCAAAATGGTATCCAAAACATAGAATTTCAGAGGTGTTTCCAGTTGTGGAAAAGGTGCTGGGATCATTATATGAACTCCCAAGAGGGACTACTGTGAATGTGACAGCAGCGATTAGATCCTCCAGTTAGCCTACAGTTTATTTTTAATGGCTTCGGTTACAGGACTTTTGGATAGCACCTCAAATATATGTGCTGTACAGACAGACAGACACACGATACATAATGCATTAGTTATGAAAAGATATAAGGGGGTATTCACTTTTATTTCAGTGCCTTCCATGCTGCCTTTAGTGAGCATCATTCTTTAGCTCTCACATTTTGCCAGTTTGGACCAGCAATATTATCTATTTAAAATCATTACCATTATTCCTTTGTACACATGGAGAGGAGAACTGGAGACAGAAATGAAAATGATGAGGAAAACTCAGAAATAACTTGAGCTGATGGCACGTGACAGGAGAATTTGGCATGCGTTTGTTGAAGGTCAGTGATCCTAGGGGAGCTAAAGGTATTGATTGAGTGATTGTTTACAGGTAAAATTAAAACAATATTTACATAGGTGCTTGATGGTATACAGGTAAAATTAAAACAATATATACATCGATGCATGCTTCAGCTCATGGGGATTTTACCTGTGTTCTTCCATTTCTGTGCCCTGGTATTTACAGGTAAATTTGTGACTGTGAAAGGAACAGCAGTCAGGGTTGGAAACATCAAGCCACTTTGTACAAAGATGGCATTTCGCTGTGCAAGCTGCTCTTACATACAGGTGTGTGCATAATGGTTAATTACACACATGTATGTTGGTAATGGTTAGGTAAATACAAGTATACAGGTGATGGTCAGATACATACAGGTGTGCGTGTAATGGTTAGATACATACAGGTGTGTGCTTAATTGTTAGATACAAATATAGTATACAGTGATTGCCAACAAATGTATGAATAATTGTTACATACAGATGTGTTGTTAGACATAAGTGGAAAGCTAATAAGTTTGATATTTTGCATATTTTCTTCTTGCTCCTCAAACATTTCTCTCTCTCTCTTTCTCTCTAAGTTGCCTCATATTCTCTACTAAAGTAAGCCTCCTAGCACAAAGCGACATGCATCTCACTGAAAAAGAAGCATACCTACAAAAGTCCTGGAAAAATTAGGAATCAAAAGAGGTCATTAAAGAAATGGATAAAATTAGAAAAATGAAATATTTTGGACATGTAAAGAGGCATAACGCTTAACTTTAAAAAAAATAACCTTTATTGAAGGAACGTTTTAAGGCTAAAAAGCAAAAAAAAAAAACAAACACTACAATAAGATGAAATGACACATCAAGAGATAGATGGTAAAGGATCGGTAAAGCACAACCAAGATGAGAGATAGAAAATGTAGATCCATTACGGCCAACCTTCGTTGTAAAGATGCTCACAGATATGTCGAGATCTCCAGTGTCGCCTGTTCTGGGTATCACCTGTATCATCTTTAAGGCCAGCATGATTATCAGGGTTGTCCTCTCTGTCTCTTTTTCTCCATGTCCAGATCAAGGACTGATGATGTCACCGGTTACTTTTCCAGAGAACATGGCCAGTTCACTTCCTGTGTTTTCTGCCATTTCTTGGGCTGTGTTTTTTGTTTGTTTGTTTGTCTTTTTTTTACAGTGAGTGTTTCCCAGCCATTTCTTGGGCTGTGTTTTATGTTTTTTTTTTTTACAGAGAATCTTGCCAGTTCACTGTCAGTGGGTTTCTGCAATTTCTTGGACTGTTTTTTGTTTGTTTGGTTTTCTTTTAACAGAGAATGTTGCCAGTTCACTGTGAGTGTTTGTCTACCATTTCTTGGACTGTGTATTTTTTTCAATTTCTTGTTCAGAGTTTTTCTTGTTTGTTTTTTGTTTTATTGAGTAGAGAATGTGGCTTTTTCATTTCCCGTGTTTCTCTTCCATTACTTACGCAGTTTTTAAAAAAAATGTTAGTAGCGTTCCAGACTGTTCTTAATAAAAGTTTGGGTTTGTTTATTGATGGTCTGGTAGTCTGCTTTTTTTTATGACCAAATAGATATACCATGCCTGATCTTATATGATATAGTTTTACATTTTCAACTTAATAAAATTAACTCAAAATTAACAATGTTCTGTTCATCTCCAGGCTGTAGTGCTGCCTGATGGAAAGTTCACTCTTCCTAGCACGGTAAACTGTCTTACTGTTAAATAGATGTTGTCATTATAGGGTTCTAGAGATCCACTTTTAAGAGTAAGCTTTATAAATGACTAGCTCAAGAACCCGGCATTGCTCGGGTTTCAAATAGCATTTTATAGAAACTTAGATGTGAAAATCAAATTACGATATTTTGATTAGTTGATATTGTTTATTCTTTTCATTCACAAAAGTTAAAATTAATATAGTATTTTTTATTCATAATAAAATAGAACAGACACCCATTCTAAAGTTTGTTAATCCATAATATAAATGTGTTTCAATAGTAATTTTTTTATAATAAAAAAAAATATTACAGATGCCCATTCTAAAAGGAAACATAAATATATGTCAGTAGTCATATTTCAAAATAAAACAGTAATCCATTTTAAAGTAAGGTTCATATGTGGTACAGAAATCTTTCAGTAGTTACGTTCTAGAAGAAAAATAATTCATACACACATTCGGATGAATATTTAATAGATAACATTAGGCATACATTTTAAGAGTTGTTTCATCACATAATAAAACATACATAATCTAGTGTTGCTTCAAGTACTAGATATAGGCATGTTTCAGAATTATAGTTTTCCATATTTATGAGGTGTCCCTTATATTTTTCCATATTTATGAGGTGTCCCTTATAGCGTTCCATATTTATGAGGTGTCCCTTATAGTTTTCCATATTTATGAGGTGTCCCTTATAGTTTTCCATATTTATGAGGTGTCCCTTATACACGGCTGTTTGCGAGCGATCTTTTAGTTATTTCCCCTTTTTCCCCCGACCGCGCTATTTATAGCCCACGTGGTCAGCTTCCTAATGGGAAAAACATGTGGCGATGTTTACTTTTGATAGGGCTTAATTAATGCTTTTAGGCTACCTTATTATTATAAATACCGGCTTTAATTTTGCGTAAAGCTAGACTAGAAATGTTAGAGTAAATTTTAGAACAAGAACAAACATTTTATCACAATTAGAACAGAAGATATAATAGTCTGAAATAGTGTAAAATTTACGGGTTTTTTTTTTACATTTTGTTATGGTTTGTTTCTAATTCAATTTACACTAAAACGGTCACAATCAACATGCATAACAAATTACAGAAATCAAAAGTAGAAAACCTGCAGAAAATGGATATCAAAGTTTTGTTTTGGTTTCATGCGTCAAACATTAATTATTGAAAGTTTAAATTGCATGTCCACATTTATAACCTTAAAATAACACACCCAATTGTCCCCAGAACATGAGAGCTAACAATTATCTCAATCATACATCATGAGTTCTGATCCAGTCTGCGCAATGTTTTTTCTAATATGTGCTGTTTATGAATTGTCTTACTGGGGAATAGCTTTCTGAACAAAGACATATAAGTCTCTATCGATGCTGTTATTGATTCTTTACTAATTGGTTTACTGTGTGATATTTTGTTGTGTACTTTCTCAAATGCTTCTTTCAGTGAGTTGAATTGTTCTTGGGCAATAAAAGCTATGTTAGTTATATCTTGTTTGTCTGTAATTTTCAGTGTTTGTGTAATGATTGCTCTTGTAAGATCTTTATAAACTTTTTGTGTGAGATATCTGTTGCAGTGATTCCCTATAAATGCTCTGCTATTATAAGCCTGTTGTATGATTTTGTGTTTGGCTAGTACCTTGTCCATGTGTGAGCAAACTGGACCAGACCTAGTACACAGATCTTGAAACTGAAGTTTGGCCAGCGCATCTTGTGCATTTTCAAGTCTAACTTTAAAATTATCTGTCTCCTCCTTATCCTCACAAAGTTCAATACCTACCTGAAAAATTCAATTTTAGCTCCTAATTCTTCTGCCTATTTCCAGTTCCTACTAAATCTCTTCAAGTTCTTAAAAGTACTAATGTTTGCATGTATCTCTTGCGAATTCTCAAATATCTTTGCGTCTATTGTATCAGCTACCTGTTCTAGAAGTCTGTGGTGTTTCAAAACAATGCCTAATAAAATATGAAGGTAAGGAGGAGCTACATTTTCAATTTCAATCTCTAACATTGGTTTGTGTAAACAATTATGGTAATGCGCCACTTGCCTTTTATTCCCTTTCCCATATTTCATATATCTATTGTAATCTCTTATCAACATGGCCAAACTTCTTGGTTTGCAAGTTGTATGCTCTCTGGATGTCTTTGATGAAAATGTTTGGTTTGTCTGGAGCTCAAGGAATATACCCATGTCTGTGGTGTCTCCAGCAAAACAAGGAAATAATCCCCGAATAAGAAAACAACAACTTGTTTACCATCCCACTCTAAATATTTTAGTGACTCTATCTGAGCTTTCATGCCATTCGTAAATATTTCTAAATTATCATATGTATCTCTGACTCTCGCCATTGATAAAAGGATGGTTGTTACGCACAAATAATTACTTTTTTCCAAAGTCTTTGTATGATCGTTTTTCGTATGTATGATCATTATTTGACTGAAATGCATGTTATATATATTTTATGGTCAAAGGGACAGAACCCGATATATCGATACTGCTATTTTTTATGAGTTTACCTCCTCTTGTATAGAGACACGTTCGGTCTATAATGTCTGGAACGAAGCGTGACCATATCTCCTTATTTGGTAGTATCAGTCAACTGTTGTAGATGTTTGAAACCTTTCTTAACGCTTCTGTTCATGTCCATAAAAGGCGCGACTGTGTAAGACTTTTATCTCGAATGTTCTTAGAATCGTCTTATTGTGAACAGCGACTCAGAGATTGTCACTCTGCGCATGTCTCGACTGGGTTGTCGTTTTGTTGTTCCGCCCAGGTCGGGGAGTTGAGAAATGGACTGATTAGCGAGCGGACGCGACTGCGTCTTGTGATTCTCTGAGGGAAATACATTGTCTTTGTGAGTTAGTTAGCTAACTAGACTATTTCCCCGTATTATTCAAGCCTGCCTGGAGGCATATGTTCATGGTTGATTTTCCGAAATAAGGTAATTCCTCTTGTATCGAACTTTAGGCTATCATCTAGAGGTTCGTCATTTTGTCGCCTTTTTGCTCGCCTGTGTGATTCAAAATGGAGAGGTACTTTGACTAGGATTAAGTCACCGGTATCTTTATACCTGAACTAGTTATATATCTATGGGTCGCTCTAGACCAACAAGACTATTGTCTGTGTTCCAGGATTCGTTATATCAGAGATCACGTCCAAGTCAGATGGTTAGACTTAGGAAGGTTATAAAGGTCGAGCTGACCTGTAATCCATGTATGCTACTCACGTGCAGACAGTAAACGGACGTATTGTATACATCTGATCTGCTAGCATCAGGAAGGAATAATTATTATTGTCTATGAACATTAAGGATCTGCAGCTGACCACGGTTGCAGAAGTTATATGTATTATTTATCAAGCTTCGCTATGATATTTGTTTTCCATACAACTATTGAGTATTGACTTCTACATGACTGTCAGTTAACATGAGTTTGAATGCTGCATTCGTTGTACTATGCGATGATAACATAAGTATCATGACTGTTTTGTGGCGTGCAATAAATGGTATAAACCTAAAGCGAAGTTACCATTTTTATGACTCTACACGTCATGTTGCCTGTGGTGTACCCTGAACTGTTCTACTGCAACACACACACAGCAACAATCTAAACCAGATAAGACACCCACATCTTGCATTGTAATACCTGGTGTCGATAGAGGTGGTAATTTGACGGCATCCTAATTCCACCCTTATCAATTCATGGTGGCCAATAGTTGGTTTATTCTGGTACCAACTCTCAAGGGGGTCAACAAACCCAGACATCATCAGCAGACTACAAGACAACATTGCAGTTGCTATTCATCACCTTTGATGAAATTTTTTTGAAAGACGCAGCAGTACTGACAGTTGTTGATATTTTGAAACTACCCGGCGCTGCTCGGCGGTATTGAAGTTTGTCTACAAATAGAAGGACAAGTACCGAGCGAATGGATTTCCTGATCTGTTGAGAAGAAGGACAAGTGCCGTAACAACTGTTCCGGTCTCAGAATTACTGTTGCAGATTCAGAAGGTCAAGTTCAGAAGCTGTTTCCTGTCAGAAGCTGTTTCCTGTTAGAAGCTCATTTCCTTCGTCATGGCAGTTTACGAGAGCAGATATGGATCAACGTTGGATCATTGTCCTAAGAATGCTGATCACATCCTGTTCTGAACTGTGCTGACGTTGTGGATACATAGAAGTTAAGTGGCCTGTTTTGTTTGTGAACTGTGCCCTTATGTTCTAACTGAGCCTTCTGTCTATCACATTTTTCGCACTTTTTATATGTTTACATGTTATATGTTATTTGGATTTGTATTTATATGTTTATATTTCTGCGGGTTTTCTCGGTTGGGCGGTGTCTTTCAGTAGATGATACCACGTCACAGAGGTTCTACTGTTAGCGTTTTCGTTAGGGACTGTGCGAATTTCCTACTGTGAAATTTGCTAGCGACAATCGTTGCTATATCTGTTTAGTTGTGACGAGTTGTGCTTTATTTTCGTTTTTTGTATATTTTTTTTTTTTTTTTGTTTCTCTCTTTCTTTCTGTTTTTTAGTTTCGATTTCAATTGTTTGTATTTGTAGGTCTCCTCTTTTCTATTATTCAGTTCTTCACGTAAATTTTTGTGTATATACTGTAGCGTCATTTGTTTGTCATATCTTCGCATTCTGTCATCATATTCTTTTTAGTTTCGCTGTTTATTTATTTGACTTATGCGAATGTTTTCGTATTGTTTGATCTTTGTTATTGTTTACATTGACTCTGATCTTTGTTATTGTTTACATTGACTTTGATCTTTGTTATTGTTTACATTGACTCTGATCTTTGTTATTGTTTACATTGACTTTGATCTTTGTTTTGTTTACATTGTTGGTACTTTGTTATTGTTTACATTGTCTTGTTATTGTTTGCATAGTTCTTGCATAGTTAGCTTTCACTATTGTTACATATATGCTCATGCACTATTGATCTATAGTGCACTTATCATAACTAGCTGGTGGTTTTTTGCTTATGCACTATTGTAGTGCAGTTATGATAAATAACTGATGGTTATGCACTGATTTGGGTAGTGCACTGATAATTAAGAGGTGACTTGTGATATTATTGTACAACTGATAATACAAATTGGTGTCAAGTCTTGTTTCCCACAGAGATTGGAGTAAACATAGTAATTATACAAGCACTTTATTAAGTCTTGTTGCTATTAAGATTGAAATAAGATAATTAATTATTTCAGGTTCTGTACTCACATTTTAGACATCATGTCTACATTTGAGTACTTTATTGAGCAGGGTAAAGCCCTTGGGAAGACAGGTGATAAATTAGAAGAATTTGCGACTGTTCAATATGCCAAGGCATTGAAGTCGGAGGAAAAGAAAATGAAAGAACTAACTGAACAAAAGAGAATAGATGCTGAAAATTTAAAACTGCAGATGCAGGTAGATGAAAAGAGATTACAAATGGAAATGGAAAAAAAAACAAAAAAGAGAAGCAGAATCTCAGGAGAAGAGACTTCAGGCTGAGGTTGAAAATAAGAGACTTGAAAAAGAAGCTGAAAATAAGAGACTTGAAAAAGAAGCTGAAAATAAGAGACTTGAAATAGAGCTGAAAATAAAAGATTGAAAAAAAAAAGTTAAAAAAAGGCTGAGGCTGAGGAAAGAAAGTTACAGGCTGAGGCTGAGGAAAGAAGGTTACAAAGAGAGTCTGATGAGAGAAAAGCAAAAATGGAACATGAAGAAAAACTCTTAGCTTTGGAGTTAGAAAAGTTGAAGTTATCTAGTAATGCTAATGATGCTAATAAGGTATCATCTGCTAATAAGTCTAATGCTGTTGATTTCAAGCTTAATTTACCAGCATTCAATGCTTCAATTGATGATATAACATTTTATCTAGATAGATTTGAAAGTGCATGTAAGGTGCATAATATAGATAAAACATTATATGTTTATCATCTGTCCAAGATACTTAGAGGTGATGCTTTGACTTTGTTGGGTATGGTAGATGTGCCTGACAAGAACAACTATGAGGTTGTCAGGGCGGCATTGTTAAAGAAGTACCAACTTAACGAAGACGGATATCGTCTTAAATTTAAAAACATGTTACCAGAAACTGGAGTTGAATTCTCAGAATTCATCTCAGGCATACGTCTTACTTTTTTACGATGGGTTGAGCTTTCTAAGACAGAAAGTACATTTGAAGCCCTCATGGACTTACTTCTTAGAGACAAGGTTATGTCTTCTGTTAATGAAGCTTTTCTTTCTTTTCTTCATGAGCGTAAGCCTAAAAATATAAAAGAAATGGAAGAATACTGTAGCCAGTATGTTACTGCACATCCTCACATAACCATTAGCAACTCTAAGGTAAAAGAAGGTCTGCCAGTTGCTTCGGCAGCACCTTATGGCCCGAATTTTATGCGTAAATTTCAGGGTAGCCAGCAAAATTTCAATAAAAAGAGTAACCGTAATTATGCCCAGAACCATGGTAATCAATTTCAGGGAGATTCTTCTTCCCAGAACTGGAGACAACCTAATATTACACGGTATTCTATTCCCGGTAACTTTAGAAATTTTCATAAAGGTAATCGGTATAGAGGAAAATATTTTTTTGCAGAGACCTCAATACCAAGATAATAGAGGTTCTCAACAGCATAGAGATGGTAATGACAGTTATGGAAACTGGAACGCAAACCAGGATAAAAATTACAGTAGGGACTTTAATGATAATTGCAGAGGCAATAATGGTCGCGGTAGATCGCAACAGAAGAGAAAAAGATATCAACAGACAAACTCTGTTCAACAAGAATCTCAGGGAGCAGATAAACAGGTTAATAATGATAAAGACCATAATGCTATCGGATGCTCATCTTTTGACTTTGGTAGGGCAAATAAATGTATCCAATGCAGTACTTTATTTGATCCGAAAACCATTAGTACTCTAAGCTGTGGTCATCCTTTGCCCGCTCTTCCTGCTAATGTTGCTCATGATGGGAGAGGTTCTCTTATATTACATAAGGGGCTTGTAAATAGTAATCCAGTCTCGGTGTTGTTTGATTCTGGATGTACTACTGTCGGGGTTAGGCAATCTCTTGTAGATCCATTCTGTGCTACAGGAAAGGTCATCAAATGTGTCACATTTGGTGGCACGTTGGAAAAATATCCTACTGCCATAATACATATTGCTACTCCTTTCTTCACGGGAGAGGTCCACGCGTGTCTACTTCCAAACCCTATTGCGGACCTTATTATTGGTCGTATTCACGGAGTTAGGGAATGTACCCCACAGCAGATTGCTGTTTGGGAAGAGCAAAACATTGAAGCTACCAATACGGTGGTCACAAGAGCACATGCTCTGGATCCACCTCAAACTTCATTAACTAATAATGATGAAGTAAATGAACAAAATAGTCACTTGACTATTACACGTGACTCATTTATCAAATTGCAAGAAGAAGATCCGTCGTTACAAAAATTCTTCATTCTAGCAAAAAAAGGTGATCCTAATCAAAATACTAATAGAAAATCTTGGATTTCTATGAAGAACGGCGTACTTGTACGTATGGTACAAGACTCGACTACATCCACTCATTCACAAATTCTTGTGCCTAAGAGCATGAGGGTGCAAATATTGCAACATGCTCATGACTCGCAATGTGCTGGACATATGGGTTTTTCCCGTACAAAGTCGAGAGTTCTTGCGGCTTTCTTTTGGCCATTTGTGAGCAAGGACATACGAATGTACTGTCGCTCTTGCAAAGTATGTCAGGAGGTCAAATCTAAAGGACCACGACATGCTGCGCCTATTCAGGCTGCTGACATTCCAATTCGCCCTTTTCAAAAAATGGCAATAGATATTATCGGTCCTTTTAGAATTAAGTCGGCTAGAGGGCATCAATTTATTCTTACATGTGTCGATATGTGCACACGTTGGCCAGAGGCAATACCTCTCAAGAGCATCTCAACTGCTGATATCGCAGACGCTCTTTGGCTGATATTTTCTCGCTTGGGTTTTCCCGGAGAAATATTGTCAGACCATGGCACTCAACTGATATCAGACACTATGTCACAGGTAATGTCTATGCTACATATAAAAAGGTCTCTCAGCAGTATCTATCACCCAATGTCTAATGGGTTGGTCGAACGTTTAAATAGGACTCTAAAAACTTTACTGGGTAAAATAACTGAGGATCATCCTCAGGATTGGGACAGGGTCTTACCCGCGGCTCTCTTTGCGTATAGAGAGGTCCCCAATGAACATACGGGGTTTTCCCCTTTTGAACTTGTCTTTGGCGCGCAACCGCGCGGCCCTATGTCTTTACTTCACGATCTAATCACTGCCGATAATATTAGCGATGAGACTCAGTCTTCTTATGAGTACGTCATTGCTCTTAGGAAAAAAAATCATTGAGGCATGCAGACTAGCAACTTCGTCTTCCGAATTTGCTAAAGAAAAGGCAAGGCAGTTTGCGAATAAGAATAGATGTCTACGACAACTTTGTCCAGGTGACAAAGCTCTCGTTCTACTTCCTTCAAGGGAGAACAGACTTCTAATTGCATGGAAAGGTCCATATGCAATAGTCTCCAAAATTTCTGATGTCGACTATGTTGTCGATATTGATGGAAAGCATAAAACTTTCCACATAAATATGCTCACGGAATTTCATGAAAGACCAGACTATTTGCAGCCTATTTTCCAGGCAACGGACAATTCTCAAGTACCTCATGGTCAATACTCATCGCTGTCAGTTATACAGGATGAGGAAACTACTTTTTCTGATGTCAATCTTCCTCTTTCTATGGTCCCACTTTATTCTACGGAATCTTGGAAAAACGTGACCGTTTCTCCAAATCTTTCCGCTGAGGAACATCGACAAGTTTCTTCGATGTTGCAAACATTTCAGGATGTTCTTACAGACATCCCGGGACACACACATGTCATTGAACATGACATTGTGCTAACTGATCATAATCCTATCAGAGTCAGACCCTATCCAATACCTATCCATTTCCAGTCTCAAGTCGAAAAAGAATTGGATGAAATGATACGTTTGGAAATCATTGAACCATCCACTTCAGCATACTCTTCGTCTATGGTTATTGTTCGAAAGAAGGATAATAACATTCGCATTTGCGTAGATTATCGCAAATTGAACCAAGTTACGAAGTTCGACGCTGAACCTATGCCTTCATTAGAAGAGCTACTCAATAAACTTTCTAATTCTAGATTCTTTACCAAACTAGATTTGTCTAAAGGTTATTGGCAAGTCCCGCTAACTGAACGTGCCAAACCTTTTACAGCTTTTTCTACACCTAGGGGTTTATTCCAATGGAATTTCATGCCTTTTGGTCTTATGAACGCCCCTGCTACATTCGTACGCATGATGCGGCGAATTCTCGCATATCGTACAGATGTCATAGCATATCTAGATGATATCTGTCTATTCAGTGATTCCTGGGAAGATCACTATTTGGGTTTATACGAATTACTGTCTACTCTTCGCGAGTATAACTTGACTGCAAAACCCTCTAAAGCCTTTATAGGATTTAGTGAGATTTCTTTCCTAGGTCATCGTGTTGGTCATGGTCTTTTAAAGACAGAGGACCACAATGTTTCAAAAATACTTAACATTTCGGTCCCTAAGACAAAGAAACAAGTAAGGAGTCTATTAGGTTTGATCCAATTCTACGGACGATTCATTCCGAATCTGTCCTCCATTATGGCACCGCTTTCTACTTTATTGAAGAAAGGGTCGCCTAATTTGATCCGCTGGTCAAAAGAATGTCAATCCTCATTGGACCAGGTTAAAGACCTATTTTCATCTCCACCTATTCTTAGGTTACCTACTATTGAGAAGACTTTTGTTCTTCGAAGTGACGCCTCGTCAACTGGGATTGGGGCAGCACTAATGCAGGAGTATTCTGATACTCTGCATCCGGTGATGTATATCTCTAGGAAATTAAATGCTGCAGAAAAGAATTACTCGGTTTTAGACCGTGAGTTATTGGCTATGGTATGGTCTATTCTGAAGTTACAAAGATTTCTTCTAGGCGCACATTTCATTGTGGAAACCGACCAGAAAGCGCTTACTGCTATTCAGAGCAAAAACTTGAAGAGCTCGAGGTCCACTCGTTATGCCATAGCTCTTCAACCATTTCATTTCTCGGTTCGAGCTATCCGTGGTTCGGATAATGTAATGGCGGACATTCTGTCCAGATGCCCACACGATTCCACATGATTCTTCTGTCATATATATATTTCCTGATATACAGTCCAATGTTATAATGACATGTTAGTAGATATTTTTTTTCTCACTTTTTTGAGGGGGGAAATTTATAACATTGTACCATGTAATTATCTAAGAAGGCTTAGTTAGTGATATACGGGCCAAAAGATCACTCGGCCACATTTAAATAAATTATTTTCAGGATTGTATTGAGAGATTTACCAGTTGTCTTTAAGATTTGTGTTATTGATATTTTCGCAGCACATCATTGAAGATGCGAGATTGTGTCCATTGTGGAACTTTGAGTATATCAAGTCCTGTCCTAGATTGGGAGCGGATGATGTCCACATCTTCTTCTATTGAATGTTTTATGTCAACGAAGATCAACACATGTATTACTTATTAGTTACTGATGCATTACATAATGTAATAAAATAGTGCGGTATATTAATATATTACACCGCTATTTGCAACACATTGTATGATATCATAATAATATATTTGATTTCATATATTGGTATGAGAATAATTTGACTTTTATTATGATGTTGCCAGCATTGTGGTTTGTGTTGGTGGCACCTTCCTGGGATATATACGCGTATACTTAGATAAATTTTTCTCTAAGGACCTGGGATATGATCTCAGTTTCGCTCCAAGTGTTGAGCTATTTTGTTAGGTATATCCGCGCATCATACGTGCGTTAGGAGCCTAGATTTTTCCGGCTCCAGGATTTAAAAAAAAAAAAATGTTTCATTTTTTTTTTCCCGGGAGGGTGCGGTAATGTTACGCACAAATAATTACTTTTTTCCAAAGTCTTTGTATGATCGTTTTTCGTATGTATGATCATTATTTGACTGAAATGCATGTTATATATATTTTATGGTCAAAGGGACAGAACCCGATATATCGATACTGCTATTTTTTATGAGTTTACCTCCTCTTGTATAGAGACACGTTCGGTCTATAATGTCTTGAACGAAGCGTGACCATATCTCCTTATTTGGTAGTATCAGTCAACTGTTGTAGATGTTTGAAACCTTTCTTAACGCTTCTGTTCATGTCCATAAAAGGCGCGACTGTGTAAGACTTTTATCTCGAATGTTCTTAGAATCGTCTTATTGTGAACAGCGACTCAGAGATTGTCACTCTGCGCATGTCTCGACTGGGTTGTCGTTTTGTTGTTCCGCCCAGGTCGGGGAGTTGAGAAATGGACTGATTAGCGAGCGGACGCGACTGCGTCTTGTGATTCTCTGAGGGAAATACATTGTCTTTGTGAGTTAGTTAGCTAACTAGACTATTTCCCCGTATTATTCAAGCCTGCCTGGAGGCATATGTTCATGGTTGATTTTCCGAAATAAGGTAATTCCTCTTGTATCGAACTTTAGGCTATCATCTAGAGGTTCGTCATTTTGTCGCCTTTTTGCTCGCCTGTGTGATTCAAAATGGAGAGGTACTTTGACTAGGATTAAGTCACCGGTATCTTTATACCTGAACTAGTTATATATCTATGGGTCGCTCTAGACCAACAAGACTATTGTCTGTGTTCCAGGATTCGTTATATCAGAGATCACGTCCAAGTCAGATGGTTAGACTTAGGAAGGTTATAAAGGTCGAGCTGACCTGTAATCCATGTATGCTACTCACGTGCAGACAGTAAACGGACGTATTGTATACATCTGATCTGCTAGCATCAGGAAGGAATAATTATTATTGTCTATGAACATTAAGGATCTGCAGCTGACCACGGTTGCAGAAGTTATATGTATTATTTATCAAGCTTCGCTATGATATTTGTTTTCCATACAACTATTGAGTATTGACTTCTACATGACTGTCAGTTAACATGAGTTTGAATGCTGCATTCGTTGTACTATGCGATGATAACATAAGTATCATGACTGTTTTGTGGCGTGCAATAAATGGTATAAACCTAAAGCGAAGTTACCATTTTTATGACTCTACACGTCATGTTGCCTGTGGTGTACCCTGAACTGTTCTACTGCAACACACACACAGCAACAATCTAAACCAGATAAGACACCCACATCTTGCATTGTAATATCATGGTGTCGATAGAGGTGGTAATTTGACGGCATCCTAATTCCACCCTTATCAATTCATGGTGGCCAATAGTTGGTTTATTCTGGTACCAACTCTCAAGGGGGTCAACAAACCCAGACATCATCAGCAGACTACAAGACAACATTGCAGTTGCTATTCATCACCTTTGATGAAATTTTTTTGAAAGACGCAGCAGTACTGACAGTTGTTGATATTTTGAAACTACCCGGCGCTGCTCGGCGGTATTGAAGTTTGTCTACAAATAGAAGGACAAGTACCGAGCGAATGGATTTCCTGATCTGTTGAGAAGAAGGACAAGTGCCGTAACAACTGTTCCGGTCTCAGAATTACTGTTGCAGATTCAGAAGGTCAAGTTCAGAAGCTGTTTCCTGTCAGAAGCTGTTTCCTGTTAGAAGCTCATTTCCTTCGTCATGGCAGTTTACGAGAGCAGATATGGATCAACGTTGGATCATTGTCCTAAGAATGCTGATCACATCCTGTTCTGAACTGTGCTGACGTTGTGGATACATAGAAGTTAAGTGGCCTGTTTTGTTTGTGAACTGTGCCCTTATGTTCTAACTGAGCCTTCTGTCTATCACATTTTTCGCACTCTTTATATGTTTACATGTTATATGTTATTTGGATTTGTATTTATATGTTTATATTTCTGCGGGTTTTCTCGGTTGGGCGGTGTCTTTCAGTAGATGATACCACGTCACAGAGGTTCTACTGTTAGCGTTTTCGTTAGGGACTGTGCGAATTTCCTACTGTGAAATTTGCTAGCGACAATCGTTGCTATATCTGTTTAGTTGTGACGAGTTGTGCTTTATTTTCGTTTTTTGTATTTTTTTTTTTTGTTTCTCTCTTTCTTTCTGTTTTTTAGTTTCGATTTCAATTGTTTGTATTTGTAGGTCTCCTCTTTTCTATTATTCAGTTCTTCACGTAAATTTTTGTGTATATACTGTAGCGTCATTTGTTTGTCATATCTTCGCATTCTGTCATCATATTCTTTTTAGTTTCGCTGTTTATTTATTTGACTTATGCGAATGTTTTCGTATTGTTTGATCTTTGTTATTGTTTACATTGACTCTGATCTTTGTTATTGTTTACATTGACGTTGATCTTTGTTATTGTTTACATTGACTCTGATCTTTGTTATTGTTTACATTGACTTTGATCTTTGTTTTGTTTACATTGTTGGTACTTTGTTATTGTTTACATTGTCTTGTTATTGTTTGCATAGTTCTTGCATAGTTAGCTTTCACTATTGTTACATATATGCTCATGCACTATTGATCTATAGTGCACTTATCATAACTAGCTGGTGGTTTTTTGCTTATGCACTATTGTAGTGCAGTTATGATAAATAACTGATGGTTATGCACTGATTTGGGTAGTGCACTGATAATTAAGAGGTGACTTGTGATATTATTGTACAACTGATAATACAAATTGGTGTCAAGTCTTGTTTCCCACAGAGATTGGAGTAAACATAGTAATTATACAAGCACTTTATTAAGTCTTGTTGCTATTAAGATTGAAATAAGATAATTAATTATTTCAGGTTCTGTACTCACATTTTAGACATCATGTCTACATTTGAGTACTTTATTGAGCAGGGTAAAGCCCTTGGGAAGACAGGTGATAAATTAGAAGAATTTGCGACTGTTCAATATGCCAAGGCATTGAAGTCGGAGGAAAAGAAAATGAAAGAACTAACTGAACAAAAGAGAATAGATGCTGAAAATTTAAAACTGCAGATGCAGGTAGATGAAAAGAGATTACAAATGGAAATGGAAAAACAAAAAAGAGAAGCAGAATCTCAGGAGAAGAGACTTCAGGCTGAGGTTGAAAATAAGAGACTTGAAAAAGAAGCTGAAAATAAGAGACTTGAAAAAGAAGCTGAAAATAAGAGACTTGAAATAGAGGCTGAAAAAAAAGATTAGATTAGAAAAAAAGTTACAGGCTGAGGCTGAGGAAAGAAAGTTACAGGCTGAGGCTGAGGGAAGAAGGTTACAAAGAGAGTCTGATGAGAGAAAAGCAAAAATGGAACATGAAGAAAAACTCTTAGCTTTGGAGTTAGAAAAGTTGAAGTTATCTAGTAATGCTAATGATGCTAATAAGGTATCATCTGCTAATAAGTCTAATGCTGTTGATTTCAAGCTTAATTTACCAGCATTCAATGCTTCAATTGATGATATAACATTTTATCTAGATAGATTTGAAAGTGCATGTAAGGTGCATAATATAGATAAAACATTATATGTTTATCATCTGTCCAAGATACTTAGAGGTGATGCTTTGACTTTGTTGGGTATGGTAGATGTGCCTGACAAGAACAACTATGAGGTTGTCAGGGCGGCATTGTTAAAGAAGTACCAACTTAACGAAGACGGATATCGTCTTAAATTTAAAAACATGTTACCAGAAACTGGAGTTGAATTCTCAGAATTCATCTCAGGCATACGTCTTACTTTTTTACGATGGGTTGAGCTTTCTAAGACAGAAAGTACATTTGAAGCCCTCATGGACTTACTTCTTAGAGACAAGGTTATGTCTTCTGTTAATGAAGCTTTTCTTTCTTTTCTTCATGAGCGTAAGCCTAAAAATATAAAAGAAATGGAAGAATACTGTAGCCAGTATGTTACTGCACATCCTCACATAACCATTAGCAACTCTAAGGTAAAAGAAGGTCTGCCAGTTGCTTCGGCAGCACCTTATGGCCCGAATTTTATGCGTAAATTTCAGGGTAGCCAGCAAAATTTCAATAAAAAGAGTAACCGTAATTATGCCCAGAACCATGGTAATCAATTTCAGGGAGATTCTTCTTCCCAGAACTGGAGACAACCTAATATTACACGGTATTCTATTCCCGGTAACTTTAGAAATTTTCATAAAGGTAATCGGTATAGAGGAAAATATTTTTTGCAGAGACCTCAATACCAAGATAATAGAGGTTCTCAACAGCATAGAGATGGTAATGACAGTTATGGAAACTGGAACGCAAACCAGGATAAAAATTACAGTAGGGACTTTAATGATAATTGCAGAGGCAATAATGGTCGCGGTAGATCGCAACAGAAGAGAAAAAGATATCAACAGACAAACTCTGTTCAACAAGAATCTCAGGGAGCAGATAAACAGGTTAATAATGATAAAGACCATAATGCTATCGGATGCTCATCTTTTGACTTTGGTAGGGCAAATAAATGTATCCAATGCAGTACTTTATTTGATCCGAAAACCATTAGTACTCTAAGCTGTGGTCATCCTTTGCCCGCTCTTCCTGCTAATGTTGCTCATGATGGGAGAGGTTCTCTTATATTACATAAGGGGCTTGTAAATAGTAATCCAGTCTCGGTGTTGTTTGATTCTGGATGTACTACTGTCGGGGTTAGGCAATCTCTTGTAGATCCATTCTGTGCTACAGGAAAGGTCATCAAATGTGACACATTTGATGGCACGTTGGAAAAATATCCTACTGCCATAATACATATTGCTACTCCTTTCTTCACGGGAGAGGTCCACGCGTGTCTACTTCCAAACCCTATTGCGGACCTTATTATTGGTCGTATTCACGGAGTTAGGGAATGTACCCCACAGCAGATTGCTGTTTGGGAAGAGCAAAACATTGAAGCTACCAATACGGTGGTCACAAGAGCACATGCTCTGGATCCACCTCAAACTTCATTAACTAATAATGATGAAGTAAATGAACAAAATAGTCACTTGACTATTACACGTGACTCATTTATCAAATTGCAAGAAGAAGATCCGTCGTTACAAAAATTCTTCATTCTAGCAAAAAAAGGTGATCCTAATCAAAATACTAATAGAAAATCTTGGATTTCTATGAAGAACGGCGTACTTGTACGTATGGTACAAGACTCGACTACATCCACTCATTCACAAATTCTTGTGCCTAAGAGCATGAGGGTGCAAATATTGCAACATGCTCATGACTCGCAATGTGCTGGACATATGGGTTTTTCCCGTACAAAGTCGAGAGTTCTTGCGGCTTTCTTTTGGCCATTTGTGAGCAAGGACATACGAATGTACTGTCGCTCTTGCAAAGTATGTCAGGAGGTCAAATCTAAAGGACCACGACATGCTGCGCCTATTCAGGCTGCTGACATTCCAATTCGCCCTTTTCAAAAAATGGCAATAGATATTATCGGTCCTTTTAGAATTAAGTCGGCTAGAGGGCATCAATTTATTCTTACATGTGTCGATATGTGCACACGTTGGCCAGAGGCAATACCTCTCAAGAGCATCTCAACTGCTGATATCGCAGACGCTCTTTGGCTGATATTTTCTCGCTTGGGTTTTCCCGGAGAAATATTGTCAGACCATGGCACTCAACTGATATCAGACACTATGTCACAGGTAATGTCTATGCTACATATAAAAAGGTCTCTCAGCAGTATCTATCACCCAATGTCTAATGGGTTGGTCGAACGTTTAAATAGGACTCTAAAAACTTTACTGGGTAAAATAACTGAGGATCATCCTCAGGATTGGGACAGGGTCTTACCCGCGGCTCTCTTTGCGTATAGAGAGGTCCCCAATGAACATACGGGGTTTTCCCCTTTTGAACTTGTCTTTGGCGCGCAACCGCGCGGCCCTATGTCTTTACTTCACGATCTAATCACTGCCGATAATATTAGCGATGAGACTCAGTCTTCTTATGAGTACGTCATTGCTCTTAGGAAAAAAATCATTGAGGCATGCAGACTAGCAACTTCGTCTTCCGAATTTGCTAAAGAAAAGGCAAGGCAGTTTGCGAATAAGAATAGATGTCTACGACAACTTTGTCCAGGTGACAAAGCTCTCGTCCTACTTCCTTCAAGGGAGAACAGACTTCTAATTGCATGGAAAGGTCCATATGCAATAGTCTCCAAAATTTCTGATGTCGACTATGTTGTCGATATTGATGGAAAGCATAAAACTTTCCACATAAATATGCTCACGGAATTTCATGAAAGACCAGACTATTTGCAGCCTATTTTCCAGGCAACGGACAATTCTCAAGTACCTCATGGTCAATACTCATCGCTGTCAGTTATACAGGATGAGGAAACTACTTTTTCTGATGTCAATCTTCCTCTTTCTATGGTCCCACTTTATTCTACGGAATCTTGGAAAAACGTGACCGTTTCTCCAAATCTTTCCGCTGAGGAACATCGACAAGTTTCTTCGATGTTGCAAACATTTCAGGATGTTCTTACAGACATCCCGGGACACACACATGTCATTGAACATGACATTGTGCTAACTGATCATAATCCTATCAGAGTCAGACCCTATCCAATACCTATCCATTTCCAGTCTCAAGTCGAAAAAGAATTGGATGAAATGATACGTTTGGAAATCATTGAACCATCCACTTCAGCATACTCTTCGTCTATGGTTATTGTTCGAAAGAAGGATAATAACATTCGCATTTGCGTAGATTATCGCAAATTGAACCAAGTTACGAAGTTCGACGCTGAACCTATGCCTTCATTAGAAGAGCTACTCAATAAACTTTCTAATTCTAGATTCTTTACCAAACTAGATTTGTCTAAAAGGTTATTGGCAAGTCCCGCTAACTGAACGTGCCAAACCTTTTACAGCTTTTTCTACACCTAGGGGTTTATTCCAATGGAATTTCATGCCTTTTGGTCTTATGAACGCCCCTGCTACATTCGTACGCATGATGCGGCGAATTCTCGCATATCGTACAGATGTCATAGCATATCTAGATGATATCTGTCTATTCAGTGATTCCTGGGAAGATCACTATTTGGGTTTATACGAATTACTGTCTACTCTTCGCGAGTATAACTTGACTGCAAAACCCTCTAAAGCCTTTATAGGATTTAGTGAGATTTCTTTCCTAGGTCATCGTGTTGGTCATGGTCTTTTAAAGACAGAGGACCACAATGTTTCAAAAATACTTAACATTTCGGTCCCTAAGACAAAGAAACAAGTAAGGAGTCTATTAGGTTTGATCCAATTCTACGGACGATTCATTCCGAATCTGTCCTCCATTATGGCACCGCTTTCTACTTTATTGAAGAAAGGGTCGCCTAATTTGATCCGCTGGTCAAAAGAATGTCAATCCTCATTGGACCAGGTTAAAGACCTATTTTCATCTCCACCTATTCTTAGGTTACCTACTATTGAGAAGACTTTTGTTCTTCGAAGTGACGCCTCGTCAACTGGGATTGGGGCAGCACTAATGCAGGAGTATTCTGATACTCTGCATCCGGTGATGTATATCTCTAGGAAATTAAATGCTGCAGAAAAGAATTACTCGGTTTTAGACCGTGAGTTATTGGCTATGGTATGGTCTATTCTGAAGTTACAAAGATTTCTTCTAGGCGCACATTTCATTGTGGAAACCGACCAGAAAGCGCTTACTGCTATTCAGAGCAAAAACTTGAAGAGCTCGAGGTCCACTCGTTATGCCATAGCTCTTCAACCATTTCATTTCTCGGTTCGAGCTATCCGTGGTTCGGATAATGTAATGGCGGACATTCTGTCCAGATGCCCACACGATTCCACATGATTCTTCTGTCATATATATATTTCCTGATATACAGTCCAATGTTATAATGACATGTTAGTAGTTTTTTTTTTTTGTTTCTCACTTTTTTGAGGGGGAATTTATAACATTGTACCATGTAATTATCTAAGAAGGCTTAGTTAGTGATATACGGGCCAAAAGATCACTCGGCCACATTTAAATAAATTATTTTCAGGATTGTATTGAGAGATTTACCAGTTGTCTTTAAGATTTGTGTTATTGATATTTTCGCAGCACATCATTGAAGATGCGAGATTGTGTCCATTGTGGAACTTTGAGTATATCAAGTCCTGTCCTAGATTGGGAGCGGATGATGTCCACATCTTCTTCTATTGAATGTTTTATGTCAACGAAGATCAACACATGTATTACTTATTAGTTACTGATGCATTACATAATGTAATAAAATAGTGCGGTATATTAATATATTACACCGCTATTTGCAACACATTGTATGATATCATAATAATATATTTGATTTCATATATTGGTATGAGAATAATTTGACTTTTATTATGATGTTGCCAGCATTGTGGTTTGTGTTGGTGGCACCTTCCTGGGATATATACGCGTATACTTAGATAAATTTTTCTCTAAGGACCTGGGATATGATCTCAGTTTCGCTCCAAGTGTTGAGCTATTTTGTTAGGTATATCCGCGCATCATACGTGCGTTAGGAGCCTAGATTTTTCCGGCTCCAGGATTTAAAAAAAAAAATGTTTCATTTTTTTTTTTCCCGGGAGGGTGCGGTAATGTTACGCACAAATAATTACTTTTTTCCAAAGTCTTTGTATGATCGTTTTTCGTATGTATGATCATTATTTGACTGAAATGCATGTTATATATATTTTATGGTCAAAGGGACAGAACCCGAAATATCGATACTGCTATTTTTTATGAGTTTACCTCCTCTTGTATAGAGACACGTTCGGTCTATAATGTCTTGAACGAAGCGTGACCATATCTCCTTATTTGGTAGTATCAGTCAACTGTTGTAGATGTTTGAAACCTTTCTTAACGCTTCTGTTCATGTCCATAAAAGGCGCGACTGTGTAAGACTTTTATCTCGAATGTTCTTAGAATCGTCTTATTGTGAACAGCGACTCAGAGATTGTCACTCTGCGCATGTCTCGACTGGGTTGTCGTTTTGTTGTTCCGCCCAGGTCGGGGAGTTGAGAAATGGACTGATTAGCGAGCGGACGCGACTGCGTCTTGTGATTCTCTGAGGGAAATACATTGTCTTTGTGAGTTAGTTAGCTAACTAGACTATTTCCCCGTATTATTCAAGCCTGCCTGGAGGCATATGTTCATGGTTGATTTTCCGAAATAAGGTAATTCCTCTTGTATCGAACTTTAGGCTATCATCTAGAGGTTCGTCATTTTGTCGCCTTTTTGCTCGCCTGTGTGATTCAAAATGGAGAGGTACTTTGACTAGGATTAAGTCACCGGTATCTTTATACCTGAACTAGTTATATATCTATGGGTCGCTCTAGACCAACAAGACTATTGTCTGTGTTCCAGGATTCGTTATATCAGAGATCACGTCCAAGTCAGATGGTTAGACTTAGGAAGGTTATAAAGGTCGAGCTGACCTGTAATCCATGTATGCTACTCACGTGCAGACAGTAAACGGACGTATTGTATACATCTGATCTGCTAGCATCAGGAAGGAATAATTATTATTGTCTATGAACATTAAGGATCTGCAGCTGACCACGGTTGCAGAAGTTATATGTATTATTTATCAAGCTTCGCTATGATATTTGTTTTCCATACAACTATTGAGTATTGACTTCTACATGACTGTCAGTTAACATGAGTTTGAATGCTGCATTCGTTGTACTATGCCGATGATAACATAAGTATCATGACTGTTTTGTGGCGTGCAATAAATGGTATAAACCTAAAGCGAAGTTACCATTTTTATGACTCTACACGTCATGTTGCCTGTGGTGTACCCTGAACTGTTCTACTGCAACACACACACAGCAACAATCTAAACCAGATAAGACACCCACATCTTGCATTGTAATACCTGGTGTCGATAGAGGTGGTAATTTGACGGCATCCTAATTCCACCCTTATCAATTCATGGTGGCCAATAGTTGGTTTATTCTGGTACCAACTCTCAAGGGGGTCAACAAACCCAGACATCATCAGCAGACTACAAGACAACATTGCAGTTGCTATTCATCACCTTTGATGAAATTTTTTTGAAAGACGCAGCAGTACTGACAGTTGTTGATATTTTGAAACTACCCGGCGCTGCTCGGCGGTATTGAAGTTTGTCTACAAATAGAAGGACAAGTACCGAGCGAATGGATTTCCTGATCTGTTGAGAAGAAGGACAAGTGCCGTAACAACTGTTCCGGTCTCAGAATTACTGTTGCAGATTCAGAAGGTCAAGTTCAGAAGCTGTTTCCTGTCAGAAGCTGTTTCCTGTTAGAAGCTCATTTCCTTCGTCATGGCAGTTTACGAGAGCAGATATGGATCAACGTTGGATCATTGTCCTAAGAATGCTGATCACATCCTGTTCTGAACTGTGCTGACGTTGTGGATACATAGAAGTTAAGTGGCCTGTTTTGTTTGTGAACTGTGCCCTTATGTTCTAACTGAGCCTTCTGTCTATCACATTTTTCGCACTCTTTATATGTTTACATGTTATATGTTATTTGGATTTGTATTTATATGTTTATATTTCTGCGGGTTTTCTCGGTTGGGCGGTGTCTTTCAGTAGATGATACCACGTCACAGAGGTTCTACTGTTAGCGTTTTCGTTAGGGACTGTGCGAATTTCCTACTGTGAAATTTGCTAGCGACAATCGTTGCTATATCTGTTTAGTTGTGACGAGTTGTGCTTTATTTTCGTTTTTTGTATATTTTTTTTTTTTTGTTTCTCTCTTTCTTTCTGTTTTTTAGTTTCGATTTCAATTGTTTGTATTTGTAGGTCTCCTCTTTTCTATTATTCAGTTCTTCACGTAAATTTTTGTGTATATACTGTAGCGTCATTTGTTTGTCATATCTTCGCATTCTGTCATCATATTCTTTTTAGTTTCGCTGTTTATTTATTTGACTTATGCGAATGTTTTCGTAGTGTTTGATCTTTGTTATTGTTTACATTGACTCTGATCTTTGTTATTGTTTACATTGACGTTGATCTTTGTTATTGTTTACATTGACTCTGATCTTTGTTATTGTTTACATTGACTTTGATCTTTGTTTTGTTTACATTGTTGGTACTTTGTTATTGTTTACATTGTCTTGTTATTGTTTGCATAGTTCTTGCATAGTTAGCTTTCACTATTGTTACATATATGCTCATGCACTATTGATCTATAGTGCACTTATCATAACTAGCTGGTGGTTTTTTGCTTATGCACTATTGTAGTGCAGTTATGATAAATAACTGATGGTTATGCACTGATTTGGGTAGTGCACTGATAATTAAGAGGTGACTTGTGATATTATTGTACAACTGATAATACAAATTGGTGTCAAGTCTTGTTTCCCACAGAGATTGGAGTAAACATAGTAATTATACAAGCACTTTATTAAGTCTTGTTGCTATTAAGATTGAAATAAGATAATTAATTATTTCAGGTTCTGTACTCACATTTTAGACATCATGTCTACATTTGAGTACTTTATTGAGCAGGGTAAAGCCCTTGGGAAGACAGGTGATAAATTAGAAGAATTTGCGACTGTTCAATATGCCAAGGCATTGAAGTCGGAGGAAAAGAAAATGAAAGAACTAACTGAACAAAAGAGAATAGATGCTGAAAATTTAAAACTGCAGATGCAGGTAGATGAAAAGAGATTACAAATGGAAATGGAAAAACAAAAAAGAGAAGCAGAATCTCAGGAGAAGAGACTTCAGGCTGAGGTTGAAAATAAGAGACTTGAAAAAGAAGCTGAAAATAAGAGACTTGAAAAAGAAGCTGAAAATAAGAAACTTGAAAAAGAAGCTGAAAATAAGAGACTTGAAATAGAGGCTGAAAATAAAAGATTAGAAAAAAAGTCACAGGCTGAGGCTGAGGAAAGAAAGTTACAGGCTGAGGCTGAGGAAAGAAGGTTACAAAAAGAGTCTGATGAGAGAAAAGCAAAAATGGAACATGAAGAAAAACTCTTAGCTTTGGAGTTAGAAAAGTTGAAGTTATCTAGTAATGCTAATGATGCTAATAAGGTATCATCTGCTAATAAGTCTAATGCTGTTGATTTCAAGCTTAATTTACCAGCATTCAATGCTTCAATTGATGATATAACATTTTATCTAGATAGATTTGAAAGTGCATGTAAGGTGCATAATATAGATAAAACATTATATGTTTATCATCTGTCCAAGATACTTAGAGGTGATGCTTTGACTTTGTTGGGTATGGTAGATGTGCCTGACAAGAACAACTATGAGGTTGTCAGGGCGGCATTGTTAAAGAGTACCAACTTAACGAAGACGGATATCGTCTTAAATTTAAAAACATGTTACCAGAAACTGGAGTTGAATTCTCAGAATTCATCTCAGGCATACGTCTTACTTTTTTACGATGGGTTGAGCTTTCTAAGACAGAAAGTACATTTGAAGCCCTCATGGACTTACTTCTTAGAGACAAGGTTATGTCTTCTGTTAATGAAGCTTTTCTTTCTTTTCTTCATGAGCGTAAGCCTAAAAATATAAAAGAAATGGAAGAATACTGTAGCCAGTATGTTACTGCACATCCTCACATAACCATTAGCAACTCTAAGGTAAAAGAAGGTCTGCCAGTTGCTTCGGCAGCACCTTATGGCCCGAATTTTATGCGTAAATTTCAGGGTAGCCAGCAAAATTTCAATAAAAAGAGTAACCGTAATTATGCCCAGAACCATGGTAATCAATTTCAGGGAGATTCTTCTTCCCAGAACTGGAGACAACCTAATATTACACGGTATTCTATTCCCGGTAACTTTAGAAATTTTCATAAAGGTAATCGGTATAGAGGAAAATATTTTTTGCAGAGACCTCAATACCAAGATAATAGAGGTTCTCAACAGCATAGAGATGGTAATGACAGTTATGGAAACTGGAACGCAAACCAGGATAAAAATTACAGTAGGGACTTTAATGATAATTGCAGAGGCAATAATGGTCGCGGTAGATCGCAACAGAAGAGAAAAAGATATCAACAGACAAACTCTGTTCAACAAGAATCTCAGGGAGCAGATAAACAGGTTAATAATGATAAAGACCATAATGCTATCGGATGCTCATCTTTTGACTTTGGTAGGGCAAATAAATGTATCCAATGCAGTACTTTATTTGATCCGAAAACCATTAGTACTCTAAGCTGTGGTCATCCTTTGCCCGCTCTTCCTGCTAATGTTGCTCATGATGGGAGAGGTTCTCTTATATTACATAAGGGGCGTGTAAATAGTAATCCAGTCTCGGTGTTGTTTGATTCTGGATGTACTACTGTCGGGGTTAGGCAATCTCTTGTAGATCCATTCTGTGCTACAGGAAAGGTCATCAAATGTGTCACATTTGGTGGCACGTTGGAAAAATATCCTACTGCCATAATACATATTGCTACTCCTTTCTTCACGGGAGAGGTCCACGCGTGTCTACTTCCAAACCCTATTGCGGACCTTATTATTGGTCGTATTCACGGAGTTAGGGAATGTACCCCACAGCAGATTGCTGTTTGGGAAGAGCAAAACATTGAAGCTACCAATACGGTGGTCACAAGAGCACATGCTCTGGATCCACCTCAAACTTCATTAACTAATAATGATGAAGTAAATGAACAAAATAGTCACTTGACTATTACACGTGACTCATTTATCAAATTGCAAGAAGAAGATCCGTCGTTACAAAAATTCTTCATTCTAGCAAAAAAAGGTGATCCTAATCAAAATACTAATAGAAAATCTTGGATTTCTATGAAGAACGGCGTACTTGTACGTATGGTACAAGACTCGACTACATCCACTCATTCACAAATTCTTGTGCCTAAGAGCATGAGGGTGCAAATATTGCAACATGCTCATGACTCGCAATGTGCTGGACATATGGGTTTTTCCCGTACAAAGTCGAGAGTTCTTGCGGCTTTCTTTTGGCCATTTGTGAGCAAGGACATACGAATGTACTGTCGCTCTTGCAAAGTATGTCAGGAGGTCAAATCTAAAGGACCACGACATGCTGCGCCTATTCAGGCTGCTGACATTCCAATTCGCCCTTTTCAAAAAATGGCAATAGATATTATCGGTCCTTTTAGAATTAAGTCGGCTAGAGGGCATCAATTTATTCTTACATGTGTCGATATGTGCACACGTTGGCCAGAGGCAATACCTCTCAAGAGCATCTCAACTGCTGATATCGCAGACGCTCTTTGGCTGATATTTTCTCGCTTGGGTTTTCCCGGAGAAATATTGTCAGACCATGGCACTCAACTGATATCAGACACTATGTCACAGGTAATGTCTATGCTACATATAAAAAGGTCTCTCAGCAGTATCTATCACCCAATGTCTAATGGGTTGGTCGAACGTTTAAATAGGACTCTAAAAACTTTACTGGGTAAAATAACTGAGGATCATCCTCAGGATTGGGACAGGGTCTTACCCGCGGCTCTCTTTGCGTATAGAGAGGTCCCCAATGAACATACGGGGTTTTCCCCTTTTGAACTTGTCTTTGGCGCGCAACCGCGCGGCCCTATGTCTTTACTTCACGATCTAATCACTGCCGATAATATTAGCGATGAGACTCAGTCTTCTTATGAGTACGTCATTGCTCTTAGGAAAAAAATCATTGAGGCATGCAGACTAGCAACTTCGTCTTCCGAATTTGCTAAAGAAAAGGCAAGGCAGTTTGCGAATAAGAATAGATGTCTACGACAACTTTGTCCAGGTGACAAAGCTCTCGTTCTACTTCCTTCAAGGGAGAACAGACTTCTAATTGCATGGAAAGGTCCATATGCAATAGTCTCCAAAATTTCTGATGTCGACTATGTTGTCGATATTGATGGAAAGCATAAAACTTTCCACATAAATATGCTCACGGAATTTCATGAAAGACCAGACTATTTGCAGCCTATTTTCCAGGCAACGGACAATTCTCAAGTACCTCATGGTCAATACTCATCGCTGTCAGTTATACAGGATGAGGAAACTACTTTTTCTGATGTCAATCTTCCTCTTTCTATGGTCCCACTTTATTCTACGGAATCTTGGAAAAACGTGACCGTTTCTCCAAATCTTTCCGCTGAGGAACATCGACAAGTTTCTTCGATGTTGCAAACATTTCAGGATGTTCTTACAGACATCCCGGGACACACACATGTCATTGAACATGACATTGTGCTAACTGATCATAATCCTATCAGAGTCAGACCCTATCCAATACCTATCCATTTCCAGTCTCAAGTCGAAAAAGAATTGGATGAAATGATACGTTTGGAAATCATTGAACCATCCACTTCAGCATACTCTTCGTCTATGGTTATTGTTCGAAAGAAGGATAATAACATTCGCATTTGCGTAGATTATCGCAAATTGAACCAAGTTACGAAGTTCGACGCTGAACCTATGCCTTCATTAGAAGAGCTACTCAATAAACTTTCTAATTCTAGATTCTTTACCAAACTAGATTTGTCTAAAGGTTATTGGCAAGTCCCGCTAACTGAACGTGCCAAACCTTTTACAGCTTTTTCTACACCTAGGGGTTTATTCCAATGGAATTTCATGCCTTTTGGTCTTATGAACGCCCCTGCTACATTCGTACGCATGATGCGGCGAATTCTCGCATATCGTACAGATGTCATAGCATATCTAGATGATATCTGTCTATTCAGTGATTCCTGGGAAGATCACTATTTGGGTTTATACGAATTACTGTCTACTCTTCGCGAGTATAACTTGACTGCAAAACCCTCTAAAGCCTTTATAGGATTTAGTGAGATTTCTTTCCTAGGTCATCGTGTTGGTCATGGTCTTTTAAAGACAGAGGACCACAATGTTTCAAAAATACTTAACATTTCGGTCCCTAAGACAAAGAAACAAGTAAGGAGTCTATTAGGTTTGATCCAATTCTACGGACGATTCATTCCGAATCTGTCCTCCATTATGGCACCGCTTTCTACTTTATTGAAGAAAGGGTCGCCTAATTTGATCCGCTGGTCAAAAGAATGTCAATCCTCATTGGACCAGGTTAAAGACCTATTTTCATCTCCACCTATTCTTAGGTTACCTACTATTGAGAAGACTTTTGTTCTTCGAAGTGACGCCTCGTCAACTGGGATTGGGGCAGCACTAATGCAGGAGTATTCTGATACTCTGCATCCGGTGATGTATATCTCTAGGAAATTAAATGCTGCAGAAAAGAATTACTCGGTTTTAGACCGTGAGTTATTGGCTATGGTATGGTCTATTCTGAAGTTACAAAGATTTCTTCTAGGCGCACATTTCATTGTGGAAACCGACCAGAAAGCGCTTACTGCTATTCAGAGCAAAAACTTGAAGAGCTCGAGGTCCACTCGTTATGCCATAGCTCTTCAACCATTTCATTTCTCGGTTCGAGCTATCCGTGGTTCGGATAATGTAATGGCGGACATTCTGTCCAGATGCCCACACGATTCCACATGATTCTTCTGTCATATATATATTTCCTGATATACAGTCCAATGTTATAATGACATGTTAGTAGATTTTTTTTTTTTCTCACTTTTTTGAGGGGGAATTTATAACATTGTACCATGTAATTATCTAAGAAGGCTTAGTTAGTGATATACGGGCCAAAAGATCACTCGGCCACATTTAAATAAATTATTTTCAGGATTGTATTGAGAGATTTACCAGTTGTCTTTAAGATTTGTGTTATTGATATTTTCGCAGCACATCATTGAAGATGCGAGATTGTGTCCATTGTGGAACTTTGAGTATATCAAGTCCTGTCCTAGATTGGGAGCGGATGATGTCCACATCTTCTTCTATTGAATGTTTTATGTCAACGAAGATCAACACATGTATTACTTATTAGTTACTGATGCATTACATAATGTAATAAAATAGTGCGGTATATTAATATATTACACCGCTATTTGCAACACATTGTATGATATCATAATAATATATTTGATTTCATATATTGGTATGAGAATAATTTGACTTTTATTATGATGTTGCCAGCATTGTGGTTTGTGTTGGTGGCACCTTCCTGGGATATATACGCGTATACTTAGATAAATTTTTCTCTAAGGACCTGGGATATGATCTCAGTTTCGCTCCAAGTGTTGAGCTATTTTGTTAGGTATATCCGCGCATCATACGTGCGTTAGGAGCCTAGATTTTTCCGGCTCCAGGATTTAAAAAAAAAAAAAAATGTTTCATTTTTTTTTTCCCGGGAGGGTGCGGTAATGTTACGCACAAATAATTACTTTTTTCCAAAGTCTTTGTATGATCGTTTTTTTCGTATGTATGATCATTATTTGACTGAAATGCATGTTATATATATTTTATGGTCAAAGGGACAGAACCCGATATATCGATACTGCTATTTTTTATGAGTTTACCTCCTCTTGTATAGAGACACGTTCGGTCTATAATGTCTTGAACGAAGCGTGACCATATCTCCTTATTTGGTAGTATCAGTCAACTGTTGTAGATGTTTGAAACCTTTCTTAACGCTTCTGTTCATGTCCATAAAAGGCGCGACTGTGTAAGACTTTTATCTCGAATGTTCTTAGAATCGTCTTATTGTGAACAGCGACTCAGAGATTGTCACTCTGCGCATGTCTCGACTGGGTTGTCGTTTTGTTGTTCCGCCCAGGTCGGGGAGTTGAGAAATGGACTGATTAGCGAGCGGACGCGACTGCGTCTTGTGATTCTCTGAGGGAAATACATTGTCTTTGTGAGTTAGTTAGCTAACTAGACTATTTCCCCGTATTATTCAAGCCTGCCTGGAGGCATATGTTCATGGTTGATTTTCCGAAATAAGGTAATTCCTCTTGTATCGAACTTTAGGCTATCATCTAGAGGTTCGTCATTTTGTCGCCTTTTTGCTCGCCTGTGTGATTCAAAATGGAGAGGTACTTTGACTAGGATTAAGTCACCGGTATCTTTATACCTGAACTAGTTATATATCTATGGGTCGCTCTAGACCAACAAGACTATTGTCTGTGTTCCAGGATTCGTTATATCAGAGATCACGTCCAAGTCAGATGGTTAGACTTAGGAAGGTTATAAAGGTCGAGCTGACCTGTAATCCATGTATGCTACTCACGTGCAGACAGTAAACGGACGTATTGTATACATCTGATCTGCTAGCATCAGGAAGGAATAATTATTATTGTCTATGAACATTAAGGATCTGCAGCTGACCACGGTTGCAGAAGTTATATGTATTATTTATCAAGCTTCGCTATGATATTTGTTTTCCATACAACTATTGAGTATTGACTTCTCCATGACTGTCAGTTAACATGAGTTTGAATGCTGCATTCGTTGTACTATGCCGATGATAACATAAGTATCATGACTGTTTTGTGGCGTGCAATAAATGGTATAAACCTAAAGCGAAGTTACCATTTTTATGACTCTACACGTCATGTTGCCTGTGGTGTACCCTGAACTGTTCTACTGCAACACACACACAGCAACAATCTAAACCAGATAAGACACCCACATCTTGCATTGTAATACCTGGTGTCGATAGAGGTGGTAATTTGACGGCATCCTAATTCCACCCTTATCAATTCATGGTGGCCAATAGTTGGTTTATTCTGGTACCAACTCTCAAGGGGGTCAACAAACCCAGACATCATCAGCAGACTACAAGACAACATTGCAGTTGCTATTCATCACCTTTGATGAAATTTTTTTGAAAGACGCAGCAGTACTGACAGTTGTTGATATTTTGAAACTACCCGGCGCTGCTCGGCGGTATTGAAGTTTGTCTACAAATAGAAGGACAAGTACCGAGCGAATGGATTTCCTGATCTGTTGAGAAGAAGGACAAGTGCCGTAACAACTGTTCCGGTCTCAGAATTACTGTTGCAGATTCAGAAGGTCAAGTTCAGAAGCTGTTTCCTGTCAGAAGCTGTTTCCTGTTAGAAGCTCATTTCCTTCGTCATGGCAGTTTACGAGAGCAGATATGGATCAACGTTGGATCATTGTCCTAAGAATGCTGATCACATCCTGTTCTGAACTGTGCTGACGTTGTGGATACATAGAAGTTAAGTGGCCTGTTTTGTTTGTGAACTGTGCCCTTATGTTCTAACTGAGCCTTCTGTCTATCACATTTTTCGCACTCTTTATATGTTTACATGTTATATGTTATTTGGATTTGTATTTATATGTTTATATTTCTGCGGGTTTTCTCGGTTGGGCGGTGTCTTTCAGTAGATGATACCACGTCACAGAGGTTCTACTGTTAGCGTTTTCGTTAGGGACTGTGCGAATTTCCTACTGTGAAATTTGCTAGCGACAATCGTTGCTATATCTGTTTAGTTGTGACGAGTTGTGCTTTATTTTCGTTTTTTGTATATTTTTTTTTTTTTTTTTCTCTCTTTCTTTCTGTTTTTTAGTTTCGATTTCAATTGTTTGTATTTGTAGGTCTCCTCTTTTCTATTATTCAGTTCTTCACGTAAATTTTTGTGTATATACTGTAGCGTCATTTGTTTGTCATATCTTCGCATTCTGTCATCATATTCTTTTTAGTTTCGCTGTTTATTTATTTGACTTATGCGAATGTTTTCGTATTGTTTGATCTTTGTTATTGTTTACATTGACTCTGATCTTTGTTATTGTTTACATTGACGTTGATTTTTGTTATTGTTTACATTGACTCTGATCTTTGTTATTGTTTACATTGACTTTGATCTTTGTTTTGTTTACATTGTTGACTTTGTTATTGTTTACATTGTCTTGTTATTGTTTGCATAGTTCTTGCATAGTTAGCTTTCACTATTGTTACATATATGCTCATGCACTATTGATCTATAGTGCACTTATCATAACTAGCTGGTGGTTTGTTGCTTATGCACTATTGTAGTGCAGTTATGATAAATAACTGATGGTTATGCACTGATTTGGGTAGTGCACTGATAATTAAGAGGTGACTTGTGATATTATTGTACAACTGATAATACAAATTGGTGTCAAGTCTTGTTTCCCACAGAGATTGGAGTAAACATAGTAATTATACAAGCACTTTATTAAGTCTTGTTGCTATTAAGATTGAAATAAGATAATTAATTATTTCAGGTTCTGTACTCACATTTTAGACATCATGTCTACATTTGAGTACTTTATTGAGCAGGGTAAAGCCCTTGGGAAGACAGGTGATAAATTAGAAGAATTTGCGACTGTTCAATATGCCAAGGCATTGAAGTCGGAGGAAAAGAAAATGAAAGAACTAACTGAACAAAAGAGAATAGATGCTGAAAATTTAAAACTGCAGATGCAGGTAGATGAAAAGAGATTACAAATGGAAATGGAAAAACAAAAAAGAGAAGCAGAATCTCAGGAGAAGAGACTTCAGGCTGAGGTTGAAAATAAGAGACTTGAAAAAGAAGCTGAAAATAAGAGACTTGAAAAAGAAGCTGAAAATAAGAGACTTGAAATAGAGGCTGAAAATAAAAGATTAGAAAAAAAAAAGTTACAGGCTGAGGCTGAGGAAAGAAAGTTACAGGCTGAGGCTGAGGAAAGAAGGTTACAAAGAGAGTCTGATGAGAGAAAAGCAAAAATGGAACATGAAGAAAAACTCTTAGCTTTGGAGTTAGAAAAGTTGAAGTTATCTAGTAATGCTAATGATGCTAATAAGGTATCATCTGCTAATAAGTCTAATGCTGTTGATTTCAAGCTTAATTTACCAGCATTCAATGCTTCAATTGATGATATAACATTTTATCTAGATAGATTTGAAAGTGCATGTAAGGTGCATAATATAGATAAAACATTATATGTTTATCATCTGTCCAAGATACTTAGAGGTGATGCTTTGACTTTGTTGGGTATGGTAGATGTGCCTGACAAGAACAACTATGAGGTTGTCAGGGCGGCATTGTTAAAGAAGTACCAACTTAACGAAGACGGATATCGTCTTAAATTTAAAAACATGTTACCAGAAACTGGAGTTGAATTCTCAGAATTCATCTCAGGCATACGTCTTACTTTTTTACGATGGGTTGAGCTTTCTAAGACAGAAAGTACATTTGAAGCCCTCATGGACTTACTTCTTAGAGACAAGGTTATGTCTTCTGTTAATGAAGCTTTTCTTTCTTTTCTTCATGAGCGTAAGCCTAAAAATATAAAAGAAATGGAAGAATACTGTAGCCAGTATGTTACTGCACATCCTCACATAACCATTAGCAACTCTAAGGTAAAAGAAGGTCTGCCAGTTGCTTCGGCAGCACCTTATGGCCCGAATTTTATGCGTAAATTTCAGGGTAGCCAGCAAAAATTTCAATAAAAAGAGTAACCGTAATTATGCCCAGAACCATGGTAATCAATTTCAGGGAGATTCTTCTTCCCAGAACTGGAGACAACCTAATATTACACGGTATTCTATTCCCGGTAACTTTAGAAATTTTCATAAAGGTAATCGGTATAGAGGAAAATATTTTTTGCAGAGACCTCAATACCAAGATAATAGAGGTTCTCAACAGCATAGAGATGGTAATGACAGTTATGGAAACTGGAACGCAAACCAGGATAAAAATTACAGTAGGGACTTTAATGATAATTGCAGAGGCAATAATGGTCGCGGTAGATCGCAACAGAAGAGAAAAAGATATCAACAGACAAACTCTGTTCAACAAGAATCTCAGGGAGCAGATAAACAGGTTAATAATGATAAAGACCATAATGCTATCGGATGCTCATCTTTTGACTTTGGTAGGGCAAATAAATGTATCCAATGCAGTACTTTATTTGATCCGAAAACCATTAGTACTCTAAGCTGTGGTCATCCTTTGCCCGCTCTTCCTGCTAATGTTGCTCATGATGGGAGAGGTTCTCTTATATTACATAAGGGGCTTGTAAATAGTAATCCAGTCTCGGTGTTGTTTGATTCTGGATGTACTACTGTCGGGGTTAGGCAATCTCTTGTAGATCCATTCTGTGCTACAGGAAAGGTCATCAAATGTGTCACATTTGGTGGCACGTTGGAAAAATATCCTACTGCCATAATACATATTGCTACTCCTTTCTTCACGGGAGAGGTCCACGCGTGTCTACTTCCAAACCCTATTGCGGACCTTATTATTGGTCGTATTCACGGAGTTAGGGAATGTACCCCACAGCAGATTGCTGTTTGGGAAGAGCAAAACATTGAAGCTACCAATACGGTGGTCACAAGAGCACATGCTCTGGATCCACCTCAAACTTCATTAACTAATAATGATGAAGTAAATGAACAAAATAGTCACTTGACTATTACACGTGACTCATTTATCAAATTGCAAGAAGAAGATCCGTCGTTACAAAAATTCTTCATTCTAGCAAAAAAAGGTGATCCTAATCAAAATACTAATAGAAAATCTTGGATTTCTATGAAGAACGGCGTACTTGTACGTATGGTACAAGACTCGACTACATCCACTCATTCACAAATTCTTGTGCCTAAGAGCATGAGGGTGCAAATATTGCAACATGCTCATGACTCGCAATGTGCTGGACATATGGGTTTTTCCCGTACAAAGTCGAGAGTTCTTGCGGCTTTCTTTTGGCCATTTGTGAGCAAGGACATACGAATGTACTGTCGCTCTTGCAAAGTATGTCAGGAGGTCAAATCTAAAGGACCACGACATGCTGCGCCTATTCAGGCTGCTGACATTCCAATTCGCCCTTTTCAAAAAATGGCAATAGATATTATCGGTCCTTTTAGAATTAAGTCGGCTAGAGGGCATCAATTTATTCTTACATGTGTCGATATGTGCACACGTTGGCCAGAGGCAATACCTCTCAAGAGCATCTCAACTGCTGATATCGCAGACGCTCTTTGGCTGATATTTTCTCGCTTGGGTTTTCCCGGAGAAATATTGTCAGACCATGGCACTCAACTGATATCAGACACTATGTCACAGGTAATGTCTATGCTACATATAAAAAGGTCTCTCAGCAGTATCTATCACCCAATGTCTAATGGGTTGGTCGAACGTTTAAATAGGACTCTAAAAACTTTACTGGGTAAAATAACTGAGGATCATCCTCAGGATTGGGACAGGGTCTTACCCGCGGCTCTCTTTGCGTATAGAGAGGTCCCCAATGAACATACGGGGTTTTCCCCTTTTGAACTTGTCTTTGGCGCGCAACCGCGCGGCCCTATGTCTTTACTTCACGATCTAATCACTGCCGATAATATTAGCGATGAGACTCAGTCTTCTTATGAGTACGTCATTGCTCTTAGGAAAAAAATCATTGAGGCATGCAGACTAGCAACTTCGTCTTCCGAATTTGCTAAAGAAAAGGCAAGGCAGTTTGCGAATAAGAATAGATGTCTACGACAACTTTGTCCAGGTGACAAAGCTCTCGTTCTACTTCCTTCAAGGGAGAACAGACTTCTAATTGCATGGAAAGGTCCATATGCAATAGTCTCCAAAATTTCTGATGTCGACTATGTTGTCGATATTGATGGAAAGCATAAAACTTTCCACATAAATATGCTCACGGAATTTCATGAAAGACCAGACTATTTGCAGCCTATTTTCCAGGCAACGGACAATTCTCAAGTACCTCATGGTCAATACTCATCGCTGTCAGTTATACAGGATGAGGAAACTACTTTTTCTGATGTCAATCTTCCTCTTTCTATGGTCCCACTTTATTCTACGGAATCTTGGAAAAACGTGACCGTTTCTCCAAATCTTTCCGCTGAGGAACATCGACAAGTTTCTTCGATGTTGCAAACATTTCAGGATGTTCTTACAGACATCCCGGGACACACACATGTCATTGAACATGACATTGTGCTAACTGATCATAATCCTATCAGAGTCAGACCCTATCCAATACCTATCCATTTCCAGTCTCAAGTCGAAAAAGAATTGGATGAAATGATACGTTTGGAAATCATTGAACCATCCACTTCAGCATACTCTTCGTCTATGGTTATTGTTCGAAAGAAGGATAATAACATTCGCATTTGCGTAGATTATCGCAAATTGAACCAAGTTACGAAGTTCGACGCTGAACCTATGCCTTCATTAGAAGAGCTACTCAATAAACTTTCTAATTCTAGATTCTTTACCAAACTAGATTTGTCTAAAGGTTATTGGCAAGTCCCGCTAACTGAACGTGCCAAACCTTTTACAGCTTTTTCTACACCTAGGGGTTTATTCCAATGGAATTTCATGCCTTTTGGTCTTATGAACGCCCCTGCTACATTCGTACGCATGATGCGGCGAATTCTCGCATATCGTACAGATGTCATAGCATATCTAGATGATATCTGTCTATTCAGTGATTCCTGGGAAGATCACTATTTGGGTTTATACGAATTACTGTCTACTCTTCGCGAGTATAACTTGACTGCAAAACCCTCTAAAGCCTTTATAGGATTTAGTGAGATTTCTTTCCTAGGTCATCGTGTTGGTCATGGTCTTTTAAAGACAGAGGACCACAATGTTTCAAAAATACTTAACATTTCGGTCCCTAAGACAAAGAAACAAGTAAGGAGTCTATTAGGTTTGATCCAATTCTACGGACGATTCATTCCGAATCTGTCCTCCATTATGGCACCGCTTTCTACTTTATTGAAGAAAGGGTCGCCTAATTTGATCCGCTGGTCAAAAGAATGTCAATCCTCATTGGACCAGGTTAAAGACCTATTTTCATCTCCACCTATTCTTAGGTTACCTACTATTGAGAAGACTTTTGTTCTTCGAAGTGACGCCTCGTCAACTGGGATTGGGGCAGCACTAATGCAGGAGTATTCTGATACTCTGCATCCGGTGATGTATATCTCTAGGAAATTAAATGCTGCAGAAAAGAATTACTCGGTTTTAGACCGTGAGTTATTGGCTATGGTATGGTCTATTCTGAAGTTACAAAGATTTCTTCTAGGCGCACATTTCATTGTGGAAACCGACCAGAAAGCGCTTACTGCTATTCAGAGCAAAAACTTGAAGAGCTCGAGGTCCACTCGTTATGCCATAGCTCTTCAACCATTTCATTTCTCGGTTCGAGCTATCCGTGGTTCGGATAATGTAATGGCGGACATTCTGTCCAGATGCCCACACGATTCCACATGATTCTTCTGTCATATATATATTTCCTGATATACAGTCCAATGTTATAATGACATGTTAGTAGTTTTTTTTTGTTCTCACTTTTTTGAGGGGGAATTTATAACATTGTACCATGTAATTATCTAAGAAGGCTTAGTTAGTGATATACGGGCCAAAAGATCACTCGGCCACATTTAAATAAATTATTTTCAGGATTGTATTGAGAGATTTACCAGTTGTCTTTAAGATTTGTGTTATTGATATTTTCGCAGCACATCATTGAAGATGCGAGATTGTGTCCATTGTGGAACTTTGAGTATATCAAGTCCTGTCCTAGATTGGGAGCGGATGATGTCCACATCTTCTTCTATTGAATGTTTTATGTCAACGAAGATCAACACATGTATTACTTATTAGTTACTGATGCATTACATAATGTAATAAAATAGTGCGGTATATTAATATATTACACCGCTATTTGCAACACATTGTATGATATCATAATAATATATTTGATTTCATATATTGGTATGAGAATAATTTGACTTTTATTATGATGTTGCCAGCATTGTGGTTTGTGTTGGTGGCACCTTCCTGGGATATATACGCGTATACTTAGATAAATTTTTCTCTAAGGACCTGGGATATGATCTCAGTTTCGCTCCAAGTGTTGAGCTATTTTGTTAGGTATATCCGCGCATCATACGTGCGTTAGGAGCCTAGATTTTTCCGGCTCCAGGATTTAAAAAAAAAAAATGTTTCATTTTTTTTTCCCGGGAGGGTGCGGTAATGTTACGCACAAATAATTACTTTTTTCCAAAGTCTTTGTATGATCGTTTTTCGTATGTATGATCATTATTTGACTGAAATGCATGTTATATATATTTTATGGTCAAAGGGACAGAACCCGAAATATCGATACTGCTATTTTTTATGAGTTTACCTCCTCTTGTATAGAGACACGTTCGGTCTATAATGTCTTGAACGAAGCGTGACCATATCTCCTTATTTGGTAGTATCAGTCAACTGTTGTAGATGTTTGAAACCTTTCTTAACGCTTCTGTTCATGTCCATAAAAGGCGCGACTGTGTAAGACTTTTATCTCGAATGTTCTTAGAATCGTCTTATTGTGAACAGCGACTCAGAGATTGTCACTCTGCGCATGTCTCGACTTGGTTGTCGTTTTGTTGTTCCGCCCAGGTCGGGGAGTTGAGAAATGGACTGATTAGCGAGCGGACGCGACTGCGTCTTGTGATTCTCTGAGGGAAATACATTGTCTTTGTGAGTTAGTTAGCTAACTAGACTATTTCCCCGTATTATTCAAGCCTGCCTGGAGGCATATGTTCATGGTTGATTTTCCGAAATAAGGTAATTCCTCTTGTATCGAACTTTAGGCTATCATCTAGAGGTTCGTCATTTTGTCGCCTTTTTGCTCGCCTGTGTGATTCAAAATGGAGAGGTACTTTGACTAGGATTAAGTCACCGGTATCTTTATACCTGAACTAGTTATATATCTATGGGTCGCTCTAGACCAACAAGACTATTGTCTGTGTTCCAGGATTCGTTATATCAGAGATCACGTCCAAGTCAGATGGTTAGACTTAGGAAGGTTATAAAGGTCGAGCTGACCTGTAATCCATGTATGCTACTCACGTGCAGACAGTAAACGGACGTATTGTATACATCTGATCTGCTAGCATCAGGAAGGAATAATTATTATTGTCTATGAACATTAAGGATCTGCAGCTGACCACGGTTGCAGAAGTTATATGTATTATTTATCAAGCTTCGCTATGATATTTGTTTTCCATACAACTATTGAGTATTGACTTCTACATGACTGTCAGTTAACATGAGTTTGAATGCTGCATTCGTTGTACTATGCGATGATAACATAAGTATCATGACTGTTTTGTGGCGTGCAATAAATGGTATAAACCTAAAGCGAAGTTACCATTTTTATGACTCTACACGTCATGTTGCCTGTGGTGTACCCTGAACTGTTCTACTGCAACACACACACCGCAACAATCTAAACCAGATAAGACACCCACATCTTAAATGAATGAAAATGCAAAAACAGATGGTGCTTTACAAAAAGTTATTTTTTTACTACCTTATTTAAGATTTGTGGGTATCAGGAATGCGTTTAAAGGGATTTAAATGCTATAAAATCTGGTGACAATATGCTTGTTCTTGTAATGCCACACTCACAAAACTGACTACCACACATTCTCAAGATATGAAACAAAAAAAAAAAGTATGTGGAAATAATCTTTAGCTTCCCTTCGAGAAGTCTTTATAATTATAAACTCAAACGAATGGGCCGATTTTTAGATATTAAATTAATAAAAAGATTACTTATTTTATGAATTTCCTTAAATGATGACGCTGTTTTCAAAAGTCTGTAACTCCGTCAAAACTAATTTCAAACAAATAAAAATGCAATCAAAAATAGAACACAGAACAAAGTTATAGTACACAAAAGAATTTTAGCGCTGTGTTTATCCAGAACGAGTGTGTAATGATTTATATTTTACTGATTTTACTCACACATCAGCTGATTTTCCCCGCCAAAAACTTAAATAGTCTTTTACGGTGCACACAAAATTTTATACCTGGTGTCAGAATTCCGGTCACCGAAACTAAAAGAGCGCTCTGGTATAGGGCACAAACAGCCGTGTATAGTTTTCCATATTTATGAGGTGTCCCTTATAGTTTTCCGTATTTATGAGGTGTCCCTTATAGTTTTCCATATTTATGAGGTGTCCCTTATAGTTTTCCATATTTATGAGGTGTCCCTTACAGTTTTCCATATTTATGAGGTGTCCCTTACAGTTTTCCATATTTATGAGGTGTCCCTTACAGTTTTCCATATTTATGAGGTGTCCCTTACAGTTTTCCATATTTATGAGGTGTCCCTTACAGTTTTCTATATTTATGAGGTGTCCCTTACAGTTTTCCATATTTATGAGGTGTCCCTTATAGTTTTCCATATTTATGAGGTGTCCCTTACAGTTTTCCATATTTATGAGGTGTCCCTTATAGTTTTCTATATTTATGAGGTGTCCCTTACAGTTTTCCATATTTATGAGGTGTCCCTTACAGTTTTCTATATTTATGAGGTGTCCCTTACAGTTTTCCATATTTATGAGGTGTCCCTTATAGTTTTCCATATTTATGAGGTGTCCCTTATAATTTTCTATATTTATGAGGTGTCCCTTATAGTTTTCCATATTTATGAGGTGTCCCTTATTGTTTTCTCTGAAGAGACAAAGAAAGAATAGGACTACTGTACCACCAGGCATGTCATATAAGGCAACTAAAATGAGGATTGTGCATGGGCCTGGCAACCTCATCATGTAATACAAATTGCCACAGAAATCACCACAACAAGAGCATGTGACAGCTTGATGCAGGCTTCTTGCAATGGGACCATCTGCAGTAGGGACTCTATGCTTCGTAAGGAGTGCAAAGGAAAATGATGGTGATGGTGATATTTATGTGGTGTGTTGACCTAGCCTAGAGTTACGTGGGGCTGGGTATAGCTATCTACATTATTATTTCCTAAGCAGGGTTCAGTAGAACATCACCGGGGTCAAACATTGAAGAGAAAATAAAGGAGCAGTTTTGAAATACTGTAAATATAAAATTCCAGAGATTCTTAGGAGTTTCGTGAAGATTTCTCTCTGCCAGTTGGCAGTGTTGAAATAAACTCTATGCTCTGCTAACTGCTTCATTGTATTGTGCTTATCAGTTAATTTTTAAGGCTATTTTTAGTTATACTGAGTGTGTGTTTATATTTTATGGTTGCAGGTTTTTATTTTCTTTTTTTTCTTTCTTTTTTAATTATAACGTTTTGAAAATTTATAAAAAAATCTTAGATAATACAATGCATTACAAAATAGTACAAAATTTCCAGTACAGAATAAAAAAGGGGGCTGCTATAAAACTGGTAAGGAAATAAATAAATAAATATATATATATGTATGTATATATTAACAAGTAAAACGGTATTGAATCAGTTTTACAAATTAACATTACACAGGAAATACAGGACGTTTCGGGTTTCACCCTTAGTCAGCCACAGCTACAAATAGGCAACAAGGACAAGAAATATAGACAGGTTAAAGAAAAATACTATAGACACTACAAACACATAATAATATATATGTATATATATGAAATATAACAACACAGGTGAAGAGCAATAATAAAGCAAGGACAATACAAAACCCCCAAAAATATCAAGACAGTTAATTTAACAATCAACGAAAATCAAAAGCAGAAAATAGAATAACAAAACAAGAAGTCCTGCTATGACAATTTTCGATAAAAGATCCGGTGAATACAATGGCGTCAGGCAACAAATAATGAAAATGACGTCATAAAAATACACAAATTGGATACGAAACGAAACACAAACTTCATGAAAGAAAGATCGTGAAAAAGCGGTGGATGAAATAAAGAAGTCTGCAATAGAGGAAAGCCAATGAATAACAGTTAAGTAAAATGATGTTGGACATTTAGACCATGAGGAGAAAAGGCAACCTATTCCGAAAATGAAATGATTCTCTACAGAAAAGCATATACAGTCATCACAAAAGCAGGATCTTATACCAGTTACCTGGATATCACAGGAACTGGAATGGTCTGGGCTATTGAAATAAAGGGCCACAGGTTTAAGTTCCCTGTGATAAATGTCATTTAAATGCTCGCAATACAGAAGCATTTGAAAATACACACAATTCAGCTTTGTTAAGACTTACAAAAATATTGACCATAATATTCAATTGTTGCATGCACCAAGAAATTAAAGCACAAATTAAACATTTATTTGTCATGAAACACCTACAGCTTTGGAATACTTCTGGCATTTCAATTGCCAAATAATAAATTGTATAAAGTATGCCCAAACACACAACTATTCTTCTTTCCTTCATACCATAACCTAGGAATTTGTGGAGCCACTGTTTTCTTGTGAACAAATTTTTATTTATCTCCATATGTACTTCAGTGTTATTTAGAACCAATCCTGACATATGGGAGGGAGTCATGGACAATTAATTAACAAGTAGGGAAAGCACCAGAGAATTAGTTTTACAGAAGAATGTTAAAAATACCATTGACAGCCAAAAAGAGTAATGAGGATGTCCTGAATGATGGCAACTCGCATAGGAAACTTATTTCACAAGTTAGAAAGAAGCAATCCACTTTTTAGAGCATGTTATGAGAAGAGAAAAGCTGGAATATATCGTAACAGCAAGTAAGATTGAAGGAAAAAGATATATAGAAAGACAAATAGAGCAAATACTGGACAGTTTGACATCGTGGCATGAAAATAAGTCAACAGAATTAATAAATTGTGCTGGAGACAGGAAGTTGTGGAGAGACATGATCTACACCACTAGGCATGGTACTTGATGATGATGATGATTCTGCCTTTTGCCAGTTTGTGTGACTTTGGAAAGGTTTTTCCTGTCCATTTATTGGATATATTGTCACTGAAAATGTCTTTGGTCTGCCCCTTTTTCTTTTTCCTAGAACTGTCCCTGTAAGTGCAATATTCATCATCATCATTTTCCTTTGTGCTTCTTACAATGCCTGGAACTTCCACTCCTGCACCGAGCAATAACGTGCTTTTGCTGCGGTGGTATTTGTGGCAATTTGTTTTACGTGAAGAGGTTGCCAGCCCCGTACACAACCTCGTATTAATCGTCTTGTAACACATGAATGAGAGTGCTAGTAGCCCTATTCGTTGTCTCTTCAGAGACTCCTGGGAACCACATGTTGTCAGTGTAGTATTTAGACATCTCATTTGATCTTGACACCTGACTATGACATTGAAGTTTACGTTATGTCTTGCTTGTTAGTAGAGCTTCATACAGCCTCACAGCATTGTTCCCTCTAATTTTTAATCAGGCCATGTGTGCAGAAATTTCTTCTGTGTGACATTTTTTGTTTTTTTTAAATTTGTGTATCACGAGTTACGGAAGGAAAAGGCAAGGAGGAAGGGAACTAGTCAACCCCACCTCTCAATGCTGGACATAGTATAGTGAAGTCTCTAACACTTCACTCCCCTCTGGAAGTATCTGCTGTGGGACTACTTTTTCATCACGAGTGAAATCATTTAACAGTACATTATTTTTTTAAAATAGTGCCACATGCTGTTGGTAATCAGAAATGATAGAGCAGTGAAGGCCACCTGTATGAAACAGTATATGAATCAATGCAGCCCTGGTATTCCCATATTACTAATTGTCTGTTTAATGTCCTGTAATCAAAAATGAAAAAATCCTGCCAGCTTTTTAGGAAAAGAGGGAAAAGGCGTGCATTGCACTATGAAAGCTGTTTAGTTTTTCCATGAGGCATTGACCTATACATTATAACACTTTCTTTATGATACGTTTAACTCACTAGCTCGGGTGTTGGCGTAGCTGGTGAATCCTCTTTAGGGCTTTATGCTAGCAGATAGATAATGTTGTTTTCAGGACTTAGTATCTATCAATGCTGATCGGGTTAGCAGTCAACAGAGTTGACTTTTTTTTGGATGGTAAATGCGCTTTGATATAACCACATAGGTTGAAAGGAATGCACCTCGCCAGAAGAAGGCAAAAACCAAACCAAAAAAAAAAAAATTTGATACGTTTGACTACAAAGATCCAGGGAAGTTGAAATGGAAAGGAAAGGAAAGAAATGATTGTTATTTCTCACTGGGTTTTTGTGGAACCACTACTGCAGCTGGACCTCCTTGCAGGAAGCCTGCACCTCATGCTGTTGTAGGGATGGTTTCTGTAGCTTTGTTTTACATGATGAGGTTGCGAGCCTCATGCACAACTTGACATTAGTCACCAAGTACAACATGCCTGAGGGAGGAGTAGTGCTGTTCTCTTGTTCCTCTTTATAGAATGATACAGACATTTACCAGAGTAAGATTCTATTGTAAAAATACAGACATTTACCAGAGTAAGATTCTATTGTAAAAATACAGACATTTACCAGAGTAAGATTCTATTGTAAAAATACAGACATTTACCAGAGTAAGATTCTATTGTAAAAATACAGACATTTACCAGAGTAAGATTCTATTGTAAAAATACAGACATTTACCAGAGTAAGATTCTATTGTAAAAATACAGACATTTACCAGAGTAAGATTCTATTGTAAAAATACAGACATTTACCAGAGTAAGATTCTATTGTAAAAATACAGGCATTTACCAGAGTAAGATTCTATTGTAAAAATACAGGCATTTACCAGAGTAAGATTCTATTTTTTTTTTTTTTTCCGTACGCCCGCTAATACTCGAGGCGAAATCTCAGGTTATTGTTAATGTCTAACCTGACATTGATTTTACGTGAGTATCCCTTTTCTTGTACAGAGACAGGTGTCCCTCGCCATTCAGGCAGATACTCGCCGATTTCGGAGGTACCCATTAGAGCTGGGTCGGCTCAGGAGCCGCCAATCCCTGGTCGACGACACTACTTCAAATGTCCTCGCCAGGTCTCGAGTTAATCCAGTCCAATTCCCGGTCGACGAAAAATCCTCAAATGCCGTCGCCCGGGTTTGATCCTGAATCACCCGGTCGCCAGAGCGGTGTTGTAACCACTACGCTAGCGCGGCTCCGATTCTATTGTAAAAATACAGACATTTACCAGAGTAAGATTCTATTGTAAAAATACAGACATTTACCAGAGTAAGATTCTATTGTAAAAATACAGACATTTACCAGAGTAAGATTCTATTGTAAAAATACAGACATTTACCAGAGTAAGATTCTATTGTAAAAATACAGACATTTACCAGAGTAAGATTCTATTGTAAAAATACAGACATTTACCAGAGTAAGATTCTATTGTAAAAATACAGACATTTACCAGAGTAAGATTCTATTGTAAAAATACAGACATTTACCAGAGTAAGATTCTATTGTAAAAATACAGACATTTACCAGAGTAAGATTCTATTGTAAAAATACAGACATTTACCAGAGTAAGATTCTATTGTAAAAATACAGACATTTACCAGAGTAAGATTCTATTGTAAAAATACAGACATTTACCAGAGTAAGATTCTATTGTAAAAATACAGGCATTTACCAGAGTAAGATTCTATTGTAAAAATACAGACATTTACCAGAGTAAGATTCTATTGTAAAAATACAGACATTTACCAGAGTAAGATTCTATTGTAAAAATACAGACATTTACCAGAGTAAGATTCTATTGTAAAAATACAGACATTTACCAGAGTAAGATTCTATTGTAAAAATACAGGCATTTACCAGAGTAAGATTCTATTGTAAAAATACAGACATTTACCAGAGTAAGATTCTATTGTAAAAATACAGACATTTACCAGAGTAAGATTCTATTGTAAAAATACAGGCATTTACCAGAGTAAGATTCTATTGTAAAAATACAGACATTTACCAGAGTAAGATTCTATTGTAAAAATACAGACATTTACCAGAGTAAGATTCTATTGTAAAAATACAGACATTTACCAGAGTAAGATTCTATTGTAAAAATACAGACATTTACCAGAGTAAGATTCTATTGTAAAAATACAGACATTTACCAGAGTAAGATTCTATTGTAAAAATACAGACATTTACCAGAGTAAGATTCTATTGTAAAAATACAGACATTTACCAGAGTAAGATTCTATTGTAAAAATACAGACATTTACCAGAGTAAGATTCTATTGTAAAAATACAGGCATTTACCAGAGTAAGATTCTATTGTAAAAATACAGACATTTACCAGAGTAAGATTCTATTGTAAAAATACAGGCATTTACCAGAGTAAGATTCTATTGTAAAAATACAGACATTTACCAGAGTAAGATTCTATTGTAAAAAATACAGGCATTTACCAGAGTAAGATTCTATTGTAAAAATACAGGCATTTACCAGAGTAAGATTCTATTGTAAAAATACAGACATTTACCAGAGTAAGATTCTATTGTAAAAATACAGACATTTACCAGAGTAAGATTCTATTGTAAAAATACAGGCATTTACCAGAGTAAGATTCTATTGTAAAAATACAGGCATTTACCAGAGTAAGATTCTATTGTAAAAATACAGACATTTACCAGAGTAAGATTCTATTGTAAAAATACAGACATTTACCAGAGTAAGATTCTATTGTAAAAATACAGACATTTACCAGAGTAAGATTCTATTGTAAAAATACAGACATTTACCAGAGTAAGATTCTATTGTAAAAAATACAGACATTTACCAGAGTAAGATTCTATTGTAAAAATACAGACATTTACCAGAGTAAGATTCTATTGTAAAAATACAGACATTTACCAGAGTAAGATTCTATTGTAAAAATACAGACATTTACCAGAGTAAGATTCTATTGTAAAAATACAGACATTTACCAGAGTAAGATTCTATTGTAAAAAATACAGACATTTACCAGAGTAAGATTCTATTGTAAAAATACAGACATTTACCAGAGTAAGATTCTATTGTAAAAATACAGACATTCACCAGAGTAAGATTCTATTGTAAAAATACAGGCATTCACCAGAGTAAGATTCTATTGTAAAAATACAGACATTTACCAGAGTAAGATTCTATTGTAAAAATACAGACATTTACCAGAGTAAGATTCTATTGTAAAAATACAGGCATTTACCAGAGTAAGATTCTATTGTAAAAATACAGACATTTACCAGAGTAAGATTCTATTGTAAAAATACAGACATTTACCAGAGTAAGATTCTATTGTAAAAATACAGGCATTTACCAGAGTAAGATTCTATTGTAAAAATACAGACATTTACCAGAGTAAGATTCTATTGTAAAAATACAGACATTTACCAGAGTAAGATTCTATTGTAAAAATACAGACATTTACCAGAGTAAGATTCTATTGTAAAAATACAGACATTTACCAGAGTAAGATTCTATTGTAAAAATACAGACATTTACCAGAGTAAGATTCTATTGTAAAAATACAGGCATTTACCAGAGTAAGATTCTATTGTAAAAAATACAGACATTTACCAGAGTAAGATTCTATTGTAAAAAATACAGGCATTCACCAGAGTACGATTCTATTGTAAAAATACAGGCATTTACCAGAGTAAGATTCTATTGTAAAAAATGCAGACATTTACCAGAGTAAGATTCTATTGTAAAAATGCAGACATTTACAGAGTAAGATTCTATTGTAAAAACCAGACATTTACCAGAGTAAGATTCTATTGTAAAAATACAGGCATTCACCAGAGTAAGATTCTATTGTAAAAATACAGGCATTTACCAGAGTAAGATTCTATTGTAAAAATGCAGGCATTTACCAGAGTAAGATTCTATTGTAAAAATGCAGACATTTACCGGAGTAAGATTCTATTGTAAAAATACAGACATTTACCAGAGTAAGATTCTATTGTAAAAATACAGGCATTTACCAGAGTAAGATTCTATTGTAAAAATACAGACATTTACCAGAGTAAGATTCTATTGTAAAAATACAGGCATTTACCAGAGTAAGATTCTATTGTAAAAATACAGACATTTACCAGAGTAAGATTCTATTGTAAAAATACAGGCATTTACCAGAGTAAGATTCTATTGTAAAAATACAGGCATTTACCAGAGTAAGATTCTATTGTAAAAATAAAGGCATTTACCAGAGTAAGATTCTATTGTAAAAATACAGACATTTACCAGAGTAAGATTCTATTGTAAAAATACAGGCATTCACCAGAGTAAGATTCTATTGTAAAAATACAGGCATTTATCAGAGTAAGATTCTATTGTAAAAATGCAGACATTTACCAGAGTAAGATTCTATTGTAAAAATACAGACATTTACCAAAGTAAGATTCTATTGTAAAAATACAGGCATTTACCAGAGTAAGATTCTATTGTAAAAATACAGACATTTACCAGAGTAAGATTCTATTGTAAAAATACAGGCATTTACCAAAGTAAGATTCTATTGTAAAAATACAGACATTTACCAGAGTAAGATTCTATTGTAAAAATACAGACATTTACCAGAGTAAGATTCTATTGTAAAAATACAGACATTTACCAGAGTAAGATTCTATTGTAAAAATACAGGCATTCATTAGAGTAAGATTCTATTGTAAAAATACAGACATTTACCAGAGTAAGATTCTATTGTAAAAATACAGGCATTTACCAGAGTAAGATTCTATTGTAAAAATACAGACATTTACCAGAGTAAGATTCTATTGTAAAAATACAGACATTTACCAGAGTAAGATTCTATTGTAAAAATACAGACATTTACCAGAGTAAGATTCTATTGTAAAAATACAGACATTTACCAGAGTAAGATTCTATTGTAAAAATACAGACATTTACCAGAGTAAGATTCTATTGTAAAAATACAGACATTTACCAGAGTAAGATTTTATTGTAAAAATACAGACATTTACCAGAGTAAGATTCTATTGTAAAAATACAGGCATTCACCAGAGTAAGATTCTATTGTAAAAATACAGGCATTTACCAGAGTAAGATTCTATTGTAAAAATACAGACATTTACCAGAGTAAGATTCTATTGTAAAAATACAGACATTTACCAGAGTAAGATTCTATTTTAAAAATACAGACATTTACCAGAGTAAGATTCTATTGTAAAAATACAGACATTTACCAGAGTAAGATTCTATTGTAAAAATACAGACATTTACCAGAGTAAGATTCTATTGTAAAAATACAGACATTTACCAGAGTAAGATTCTATTGTAAAAATACAGACATTTACCAGAGTAAGATTCTATTGTAAAAATACAGGCATTCACCAGAGTAAGATTCTATTGTAAAAATGCAGACATTTACCAGAGTAAGATTCTATTGTAAAAATACAGACATTTACCAGAGTAAGATTCTATTGTAAAAATACAGGCATTTACCAGAGTAAGATTCTATTGTAAAAATGCAGACATTTACCAGAGTAAGCTTCTATTGTAAAAATACAGACATTTACCAGAGTAAGATTCTATTGTAAAAATACAGGCATTTACCAGAGTAAGATTCTATTGTAAAAATACAGACATTTACCAGAGTAAGATTCTATTGTAAAAATACAGGCATTTACCAGAGTAAGATTCTATTGTAAAAATACAGACATTTACCAGAGTAAGATTCTATTGTAAAAATACAGACATTTACCAGAGTAAGATTTTATTGTAAAAATACAGACATTTACCAGAGTAAGATTCTATTGTAAAAATACAGGCATTCACCAGAGTAAGATTCTATTGTAAAAATACAGGCATTTACCAGAGTAAGATTCTATTGTAAAAATACAGACATTTACCAGAGTAAGATTCTATTGTAAAAATACAGGCATTCACCAGAGTAAGATTCTATTGTAAAAATACAGGCATTTACCAGAGTAAGATTCTATTGTAAAAATGCAGACATTTACCAGAGTAAGATTCTATTGTAAAAATGCAGACATTTACCAGAGTAAGATTCTATTGTAAAAATACAGGCATTCACCAGAGTAAGATTCTATTGTAAAAATACAGGCATTTACCAGAGTAAGATTCTATTGTAAAAATACAGGCATTTACCAGAGTAAGATTCTATTGTAAAAATACAGACATTTACCAGAGTAAGATTCTATTGTAAAAATACAGACATTTACCAGAGTAAGATTTTATTGTAAAAATACAGACATTTACCAGAGTAAGATTCTATTGTAAAAATACAGACATTTACCAGAGTAAGATTCTATTGTAAAAATACAGGCATTTACCAGAGTAAGATTCTATTGTAAAAATACAGACATTTACCAGAGTAAGATTCTATTGTAAAAATACAGACATTTACCAGAGTAAGATTCTATTGTAAAAATACAGGCATTTACCAGAGTAAGATTCTATTGTAAAAATGCAGACATTTACCAGAGTAAGATTCTATTGTAAAAATGCAGACATTTACCAGAGTAAGATTCTATTGTAAAAATACAGACATTTACCAGAGTAAGATTCTATTGTAAAAATACAGACATTTACCAGAGTAAGATTCTATTGTAAAAATACAGGCATTTACCAGAGTAAGATTCTATTGTAAAAATACAGACATTTACCAGAGTAAGATTCTATTGTAAAAATACAGGCATTTACCAGAGTAAGATTCTATTGTAAAAATACAGGCATTTACCAGAGTAAGATTCTATTGTAAAAATAAAGGCATTTACCAGAGTAAGATTCTATTGTAAAAATACAGACATTTACCAGAGTAAGATTCTATTGTAAAAATACAGGCATTCACCAGAGTAAGATTCTATTGTAAAAATGCAGACATTTACCAGAGTAAGATTCTATTGTAAAAATACAGACATTTACCAGAGTAAGATTCTATTGTAAAAATACAGACATTTACCAGAGTAAGATTCTATTGTAAAAATACAGACATTTACCAGAGTAAGATTCTATTGTAAAAATACAGACATTTACCAGAGTAAGATTCTATTGTAAAAATACAGACATTTACCAGAGTAAGATTCTATTGTAAAAATACAGGCATTTACCAGAGTAAGATTCTGTTGTAAAAATACAGGCATTTACCAGAGTAAGATTCTGTTGTAAAAATACAGACATTTACCAGAGTAAGATTCTATTGTAAAAATACAGACATTTACCAGAGTAAGATTCTATTGTAAAAATACAGACATTTACCAGAGTAAGATTCTATTGTAAAAATACAGACATTTACCAGAGTAAGATTCTATTGTAAAAATACAGGCATTCACCAGAGTAAGATTCTATTGTAAAAATGCAGACATTTACCAGAGTAAGATTCTATTGTAAAAATACAGACATTTACCAGAGTAAGATTCTATTGTAAAAATACAGGCATTTACCAGAGTAAGATTCTATTGTAAAAATGCAGACATTTACCAGAGTAAGCTTCTATTGTAAAAATACAGACATTTACCAGAGTAAGATTCTATTGTAAAAATACAGGCATTTACCAGAGTAAGATTCTATTGTAAAAATACAGACATTTACCAGAGTAAGATTCTATTGTAAAAATACAGGCATTTACCAGAGTAAGATTCTATTGTAAAAATACAGACATTTACCAGAGTAAGATTCTATTGTAAAAATACAGACATTTACCAGAGTAAGATTTTATTGTAAAAATACAGACATTTACCAGAGTAAGATTCTATTGTAAAAATACAGGCATTCACCAGAGTAAGATTCTATTGTAAAAATACAGGCATTTACCAGAGTAAGATTCTATTGTAAAAATACAGACATTTACCAGAGTAAGATTCTATTGTAAAAATACAGGCATTCACCAGAGTAAGATTCTATTGTAAAAATACAGGCATTTACCAGAGTAAGATTCTATTGTAAAAATGCAGACATTTACCAGAGTAAGATTCTATTGTAAAAATGCAGACATTTACCAGAGTAAGATTCTATTGTAAAAATACAGGCATTCACCAGAGTAAGATTCTATTGTAAAAATACAGGCATTTACCAGAGTAAGATTCTATTGTAAAAATACAGGCATTTACCAGAGTAAGATTCTATTGTAAAAATACAGACATTTACCAGAGTAAGATTCTATTGTAAAAATACAGACATTTACCAGAGTAAGATTTTATTGTAAAAATACAGACATTTACCAGAGTAAGATTCTATTGTAAAAATACAGGCATTCACCAGAGTAAGATTCTATTGTAAAAATACAGGCATTTACCAGAGTAAGATTCTATTGTAAAAATACAGACATTTACCAGAGTAAGATTCTATTGTAAAAATACAGGCATTCACCAGAGTAAGATTCTATTGTAAAAATACAGGCATTTACCAGAGTAAGATTCTATTGTAAAAATGCAGACATTTACCAGAGTAAGATTCTATTGTAAAAATGCAGACATTTACCAGAGTAAGATTCTACTGTAAAAATACAGACATTTACCAGAGTAAGATTCTATTGTAAAAATACAGACATTTACCAGAGTAAGATTCTATTGTAAAAATACAGGCATTTACCAGAGTAAGATTCTATTGTAAAAATACAGACATTTACCAGAGTAAGATTCTATTGTAAAAATACAGGCATTTACCAGAGTAAGATTCTATTGTAAAAATAAAGGCATTTACCAGAGTAAGATTCTATTGTAAAAATAAAGGCATTTACCAGAGTAAGATTCTATTGTAAAAATACAGACATTTACCAGAGTAAGATTCTATTGTAAAAATACAGGCATTCACCAGAGTAAGATTCTATTGTAAAAATGCAGACATTTACCAGTGTAAGATTCTATTGTAAAAATACAGACATTTACCAGAGTAAGATTCTATTGTAAAAATACAGGCATTTACCAGAGTAAGATTCTATTGTAAAAATGCAGACATTTACCAGAGTAAGATTCTATTGTAAAAATACAGACATTTACCAGAGTAAGATTCTATTGTAAAAATACAGGCATTTACCAGAGTAAGATTCTATTGTAAAAATACAGACATTTACCAGAGTAAGATTCTATTGTAAAAATACAGGCATTTACCAAAGTAAGATTCTATTGTAAAAATACAGACATTTACCAGAGTAAGATTTTATTGTAAAAATACAGACATTTACCAGAGTAAGATTCTATTGTAAAAATACAGGCATTCACCAGAGTAAGATTCTATTGTAAAAATACAGGCATTTACCAGAGTAAGATTCTATTGTAAAAATACAGACATTTACCAGAGTAAGATTCTATTGTAAAAATACAGGCATTCACCAGAGTAAGATTCTATTGTAAAAATACAGGCATTTACCAGAGTAAGATTCTATTGTAAAAATGCAGACATTTACCAGAGTAAGATTCTATTGTAAAAATGCAGACATTTACCAGAGTAAGATTCTATTGTAAAAATACAGGCATTCACCAGAGTAAGATTCTATTGTAAAAATACAGGCATTTACCAGAGTAAGATTCTATTGTAAAAATGCAGGCATTTACCAGAGTAAGATTCTATTGTAAAAATGCAGACATTTACCAGAGTAAGATTCTATTGTAAAAATACAGACATTTACCAGAGTAAGATTCTATTGTAAAAATACAGGCATTTACCAGAGTAAGATTCTATTGTAAAAATACAGACATTTACCAGAGTAAGATTCTATTGTAAAAATACAGGCATTTACCAGAGTAAGATTCTATTGTAAAAATACAGACATTTACCAGAGTAAGATTCTATTGTAAAAAATACAGACATTTACCAGAGTAAGATTCTATTGTAAAAATACAGGCATTTACCAGAGTAAGATTCTATTGTAAAAATACAGGCATTTACCAGAGTAAGATTCTATTGTAAAAATACAGGCATTTACCAGAGTAAGATTCTATTGTAAAAATAAAGGCATTTACCAGAGTAAGATTCTATTGTAAAAATACAGGCATTTACCAGAGTAAGATTCTATTGTAAAAATACAGGCATTTACCAGAGTAAGATTCTATTGTAAAAATACAGGCATTTACCAGAGTAAGATTCTATTGTAAAAATACAGGCATCTTTATCTATCTGTTCATTTAATTTTTTTCTTTGCAGCCAACTGTATACAAATATTAGGAAATTCTTTCTATATTTAAATGGCCAGGAAAATAAGCAGCTGAGGGTTGTCACCTCAGGGGTGTATTCCCATAGTTAGTTATGACTGAAGAGGGCTATTATTATTATTTAAGTGGCCCATTTTATTTAGTGTCCAGCAGATAAGTGTCGAGGGCGCACATTTTTACCATGCCGCAATGACAGCAAGACAGAAACCGTAGACTGGCAAACCATACGGTAAGATTTCAAATACGGTATTTATGGCTCTCTTTTTCTTTTTTTAAGTTGCTTTCAGTTTTCCATTTTGGCCATATGTATTTTATTAGTCTGCAAGTTACCTCAACATTACAGTTTATGGCAATTGATTTCCAACATTTTTTTTGTTTCTTGCCCTTATAGGATACTCTGTAGGTTACTCCTCTTAAATCAGTGTCATCCTCTTCCTCTTTGCCGTCAACTTTCCCTCTGCTATGATCAGTAAAATGTTATAGCTTCTTATATTTCTATAATATTTTATATGTGTTTTTATGCTCTTATGTGTCCGGACGATTTTATATATGTTTGTATGTTCTCATATATATTCCACTGTTTCTCTGTTCAGTGTTGATAAAAGGTAACAGGAGTTTCATAGCAGATACTATCATAGGGTAGCAGAGATTTAGAGACGTCACCATACTAGGTCTCAGCTTTATGAGCTAGGGTGACTGATCAGAATGTTTCCTTTTTCTATATTAAACCAGAGCAGCAGAAGCAAATCTGTTAAATCTGCCCAGGATGATTAACAGTGTAACAAGACAATGTTGTTTAACTAGGGCTACTGTGCTTCTCGCTCTTTTGCAGCCAATACAAGTTGAACAGTCTTTGGTATTATCTACACTGTAGATCTAGGCTTTTCCTGTGGCTTTTCTGCCATTCTGAAACATGTTGAGTTGAAGTCATGAACCACAATTTCTACAGCTTCATCATCATCATCAGTTGCCATCTCCACAACGAAGGTTGGCTGTAATGGATCTCCAACGTCTTCTGTCTCTTGTCTTGGTGGTACACTCTGATAGACTCTTTCCCGTCCATCTCTTGATGTTATCTTCCCACTTATAGCGCTGTCTTCCCCTTGCACATTTGCCTTCAACTCTCCCTTCTGTTATGGTCTTCTGCAAGGTGTTATGCCTTTTTATGTGGCCAAAGTATTTTAGCTGCCGAACTTTGACCTCTCTCATTAGTTCTCTTTTCATACCTAGATTTTCTAGGACCTCCTTATTTGTTTTCATCTCTTTCCGTGAGATACGCCCCATTCTTCTATATATCCACATTTCAAGAGCCTCAATTCTTTCTTCCAAATGCTTATTCATCGTCCATGTTTCTGCACCATACAGAAATGCAGAATATATATAACACTTTATGATTCTCAGTTTTAATTTATGAGATAACTGTTTCATCATTCATTCATTCATAACCCTCCACTCCCAAAGGAGCATAGGCCTTCAACAAACACATGCCAAGTCCTCCTGTCACGTGCCATCATCTCAAGCTCCCTCCATGCCCCCCTCATCACCCTCACCTCCGCCTCCAACTCCCCCCTCTATGCACCCCCTGGTCCCCCTCTGCCTCTCCTGCCCTGCGGGCTCCAGAACAAGGACTGCCCCGCAATGCCATCAACAGGCTCCCTCAGTGCGCGTCCCATCCATCGCCATCACCCTCCCCTCATCTTCCGCCCCACCGGCACCCGTCCAGCTCCTGCCACCAGTTCCACGCCGGCAACCCCGTCACACCACCCCAATCTCTCCACTCCACGCAAGCACCCACCCATGAAAGTCCGCAGCCCTTCGGCCGCCGTCCCCGCTGCTCTCCACGTCTCAGAGCCACACAACAGGACCGACCTCACACCTGAGCCGAAGACTCCCATTCTCGCGTTGGATCCCATCCCTCCCGATCTCCATACATTTCCCAATGCAACGAAAGCCCCTCTTGCCCCCTGTACTCCCACCCCGATATCGCTGTCCGTCCCTCCAACCCTGTCCACACCACTGCCAAGATACGTATATGACCCCACATCCCGCATTGGCGTCCCCCCAAGCTCAACCCTACCATCACCACCTGCATTTATTCGCACCATTTTTGTCCCCTCCCTGTGTATCCTCAGACCCAATCGATAACTGTTTGGATGTCAGTATACGTTTCATGTTGTTGAATGTAGCTTTGGCCATTCCTATTCTCTTCTTGATTTCTGTTTCACATCTGCCATCTTCTGTTATTATATGACCAAGATATACATAGCTCTTGACTTGTTCCAGGATTTTCCCATTTACGCTTATCTTTAATGTGGGTTTATCATCTGTTTTGCTAATTATCATAGTTTTAGTTTTCTCAATATTAATGTCGAGTCCATATTCATGACTTATACTGTTCACTTGCTTCACTAGTTCTTGTAACTCCTGTTCGCTTTCAGCTAACAACACGGTATCATCTGCATATCTAAGGTTGTTTATTGATCTTCCACTGATGTTCAGTCCTGGTATTTCCTGTATCTGTTTGAAAATTTTTTCGGTGTATAAATTAAATAGGCAGGGGGACAGCACACAACCTTGTCTGACACCTCTTTTTATGTCTATGTATGGTGAATAATTCCTTCCCGATCTTACTGTGGCAGTTTGCTCCCAATAAAGGTTACTGAGTATTCTTATATCTTTTCCATCAATACCTATGTCTTTGAGGCATTCAATTATTTTCTCATGATGGATTCTGTCAAAAGCCTTCTTATAGTCAATGAAGCACATATACATACTTTTTTGGACCTCTGTATATTTTTCTGCTAATCTTCTTAGGCAAAATATTGTCTCTCTTGTTCCACTGTTCCGTCTAAAACCAAACTGTTCTTCTTGGATTTCGCTGTCTACTTTACTTTTTATTCTTTCCTGTATGATTTTGAGCAGTATCTTAATTGCATGACTCATCAGGCTGATTGTTCTGAAGTCTGAACATTCTGTTGCATTTGGTTTTTTGGGCAATGTTATAAAAACTGATGTCTTCATGTTGTGTGGTAAATATCCTGTATTGTATATATCATTGCATATTTCTGTGATTGTATCTATACCAAAGCTCTCCAGAGCTTCTATCATTTCAATGTTTATGTTATCCATGCCTGCTGATCTTCCTTTTTGTATCATATGAATGGCATTCTCTACTTCTGATCTGAGAATGTTTGGGCCTTCATTAGAATCTGGTGATGGTTTTTTACCTCTGTTGTCCTCGAATAGTTCTTTTACGTATTCTGCCCATCTGTTTGATATGTCTTTCTCATCAAGTAATATTACACCATTTTTGTTCTTGATACAGCTTCCTCCTTGTGCAAACCGCGACCGATTTGATAATTTCTTTATTTCTTCATGCATATCTCTTGTCATGTGCTTCGCTTCCAAGTCTTCTATTTCCTTACATTTTGTTTCTATCCACCGTTCTTTTGCTTCTCTACACATAGTACGTATGTCATTGTCTATTGTTTTATATTCTGGAGTGTTTTTTGCTTTCTTTCTTTCTGCCATTTTATTCAAGATGTCATCTGTCATCCAAATTTGATTTTTCTTAGACTCCTTTTTAGGTAAATTTGCATTTGCTGATTGTATGCTTGTTTTTTTAAGCATTCCCATTTTGCGGTTGCTTTTTCTTCTGGGTTTTCTCTTCTATACTGCTCCATGCTTTCTGTCAATAACTGTTGGTATTTATTTTTGACGTCGATTAAATATTTCTGTTTTATATCTGGTTGTTTCAGCGCTGATATTTCTATCTGGGGTTCCTCCTGTCTTCTGTTTCCTGCTCTTTTCAGCTTTATATTTACTTTGATGACAACTGGATTGTGATCTGAATTGATGTCGGCACCAGGATGTGTCTTTGCACTTGTGACACTGTTCTTAAATCTATGTTTTATCATGATATAGTCGATTTGATTACGTGTTACATCTCCTGGGCTTTTCCATGTGTATAATTTCCTTGGGTGATGTTCAAAAAAGTTGTTACATATGACCAGCTGGTTTTCTTCACAGAACTGGATAAGTCTGTCTCCTCTATCATTTCTTGTCCCTAATCCATACTGTCCTACTATTTTCTTGTATTTTCCTTTTCCTACTTTTGCATTCATATCACCTATTACTATCAACACATCTGTAGATTTGACTGGTTTAAGTGTGTGTTGTAGCTCTTCATAGTATTCTTCTATTTCTTCCTCGCTGTAATCTTTAGTTGGTGCATAAGTTTGTAAGATTGATATGTCGAATGGCTTTGCTCTCATTTTTAGTAACATCATTCTGTCATTGTGTGTCCAGTATCCACATACGTATTTTTCTAACTCCCTCTTTATCAACATTCCTACCCCTCTTTTGTGTTTTTCTCCTCCTGAGTGTATAAGCGTGTACTGGTCTCTTGTTATGTAGCCAGTATCCAAAAGTCTTGCCTCTGCAACTCCCAGTATATCGAGTTTCATGTCGGTTGCCTCTAATATAAGATTGTCCAGCTTTCCTTCTCCGTTTAGAGTTCTAACATTCCATGTTCCTATTCTTAGGCTTCTCCTACTAGTTTTTAGGTGGTCTTTCTCAGAATGCTCCCTTTCAACAGAATTTAAGGAACACTCGTCATTATGTACTTCCTTACTCATTAGAGGAGTTGCCTCTTCTCTGTTAATTTGTACAGTAGATTCTTCCCCAGGGGACAGAGAGTTCTCTACATATCGGTTCTTATCTTGTTGTTGTGATCCCATTACTTTCTGTAGGAAGTACGTGGTAAGGCCCCGATCTCTTCCACGGTGGCTAGCCATTGTCTTTTTCTATGTCCGACATGCCTCTAGTGCGCCACACACTTTGCTGTTTCGCTTTGCGAGCCGTTGATCTTCTCAGATTCCTCCGCCTCACTCACCGTCTCAGTCTTTGTGTACTAGGGATGGACATTCCCTTGAGTAAGATTGCTCCTACTCCACCCATGTAGTTTAGCCAGTCAGCCAAGACTGTTGCCCGGGATGTGGCCACCGCCGTACACAAGCGGTATTCTAGGAGCCATACATGAGCTAGACAAAGAGAGGAGAACCAAATAGGATCCTGACTATCCTAAAAAGGACATGGCTGTCTCTCACCGTGAGGTACTATCCCTCTCTCTTTATCCTACATCCCTACAGCTTAGTTTCCATTTAAAGAATCACCACATCTGGTCCCAAGGAAGAAGCACATAGCATACTGTGCATTCCCCGCCCGCCAAGGTGGCTTTCCAAATATGCAGAGCTAAAAAACTGTGCTCTAGTTCTGGGCTCTCCCAAGGAATCGACACGTCCTACGCAAAGCCACTTCTCAGCTCCTCCTGCCTATCATGGGGTCCATAGTGAGATCCTCCTGCATGCAGTCAACCAAGTCAAAGCCAAAGAATCATATCTGGGGCTCAAGTGACCCCTCCAAGCTTAGTGTGCAATGCTAGGTTCTCAACAAGTTTCACCACAGGGGGAATCCCTGGAAGTGTGTGGATGATTTCAAGAGTCAATGAGGGTGTAATTACTCACAGACAGAGGTTCACATCCAAATCTACATACCATAGCACTGTGCATAGCTAGTGGTCATATAAGAATGACTCCAGATATTCCTCCATTCATAACAAGACAATGTAAATTAGCAATTTTAAAATGTAGTTATTATTCGCTACATGCCTCATGTAGTTCCCGAGGTTCTCTGAGTATATGAGGAGGTTCTCCGAGGAGGCATTGACAGAATATGATTACTGCTCCCTCAGGCATGTTATACATGGTGAGTAATATGAGGTTGTGCATGTGACTGGCACCTTCATCATGTAATACTGATTGTTACAGAAACCTCTACTGCACGAGTATGCATACTTCGTTACAGGCTTCTTGTAACAAAAAGGCCAGCTGCAGTGGTGTGTGGCTCCTAGCTCCATAAGGAGCAAAAAAAAAAAAAAAAGATGAATTATTCATTACTGACACGTGAAGCCAGTCCTATTGTGTGTCTGAGAAACATGGAGAACAGCAAAAAACAACAGCTGCTGTTGTGTTAGGGAGTTTCACTAATTAGTCAATTAATTCATATTCTTTAGCTTCCCAAGGAGCATAGGCCTTCAACGAACACATGCCAAGTCCTCATGTCATGTGTGTCATCAGCGCAAGTTCTTGCTATCTTCTCCTCATGTTTGCTTCTCTCTATAACACATAAGGAAGGGAAACCGAGGCCTGTAAACAGTAAATAAATATTAGACAAAAATAAAGGTATGTTTTCAGGCACTCGTAAGAAATAAAGTAGAAGAACTCTAGACAACAGAAAAACAAAAGACTTGAGTGGCTTACTCAGGACTCGAGCCCAGGACCTTCCATGCGAAAACCCCGCCTAGCTATGCAAGTCATCGAAGCATCATTTTTTGGTGATGCCTAGATGGCAGGGAGGATAGTGTGATTCGCTTGCATAGATAGGCGGGGTTGTTGCACGGAAGGTCATGGGTTCAAGTCCTGGGTAAGCCACTCACGTCTGTTGTTTTTCTGTTGTCTAGTGTTCTACTTCTTTATTTCTTACGAGTGCCTGAAAACATGTGACCTTTATGTTTGTGTCATATTTATTTACTTCTCTCTACAATTCTCTTCTCCATGTGTTTTTTGGTCTCCCTCCTCCTCTATTTCCCTGGGAATTCCAGAACAAGGACTGCCTTGTAATGCTATCAACAGGTTTCCTCAATGTGTGTTCTATCCATCGCCAGCGTTATCTCTTGGTCCACTGGCACTTGTCTGGTTCTTCTCATCAGTACCATTAATTAGTTATTGTTATACAGAATTGACATTGCACTCCGGGCAAACCCATAGGTGCTCAGTCTCCATCAGTGTATGTCGAAGAGTGTGAATGCTAACTGTTCCTGTAGCTCGCTGGTTGTAAACACGACGGATGCATCCTCTCATATGTCAATCTCTACTAGCCTTACGTTTGATGCCAGTCTTAACCTTGATGATTCATCTATTGCAGTGTCATTCTCTAACAGGCGATCATTAATTGCTCTCAGTATATCTCCCTTATCCAAATCTAGTGTCCCCACTATGGGTGCTCTTGATGCTAATGTGTCAGCTCTTTCATTACCACATACCCCAGCATGACCAGGACAGTATGTCCACAACACCAGCTCTTGTAGACTGGAAGCTTCAATGAATGTTTTCCATTCATGCCGCAACCAACCACTTTGAACCTTCCGGAGCATGGACTGAGAGTCTGACACAATGATAGCCTTTGTTAATGAAGTTTCAGTTATCCACCTTGACGGTGTACTCTCCATAGAAAAAAAAAAAAAAAAAAGCGAGTTGCGTGATACTGTGGTTTCCGGTGCGCCTTCTGGCCCAGTATCTATGACTTTAGCACCTGTTCAACGGGAGAGTGGGCTCATCCCTAATCTGTTTATGTTCCCAGTAGTAGACTATTCGCAAGCAGTCTGGGGGTGTCACTGCTCTGCGCGGACCTTGTTTACCGAGGCGGCGTCCGAGCTAGTATGGTGAAAATATGGTTGCATTATCTTCAAAATAGCCCTGTCTTTCCTGCCATCCTGCAACTTTGAGTTAGGGAGTTCTGAGCTCCAGTCTCTTTCCCAGGCATTTTATCCTGGCCTGGCACGCATACAGAGGACCCCACTTCTGGTTCTAAGTTAGCAGTTGGGGACAGGTGGGGTAGCATCCAGGGGGCTCTCCAACTATGCAGAGCTTGCACAATGCTGTGCTCTGGTTCTGGGCTCACCCAAGGAATCCTCACGTCCTGCACAGAGCCACTTCCAGATACCCACCACCTGCCAACCCCCCATTGTAGAAATCTCCTGCATGCGGCCATCCAGTCAAGAGCCAGTATTAAGTCTGGTGCCCAAGTGATTCCCCCAAGCTCAGTGTGCAATTCTGGGTTCTCATCATGCTGCAACACAGGGGGGATTGTGATGCTCAGCCATCTCTCTCAACTCTGCACCGATAAATGACATCGGGGACTTAACTGTGTCTCAGTACTGGGAGGCCCCGTTTCCGGGTACACCACACACAGCCAGTTGAGGCAACGGTCGCCGTGGGCGTGTCTTCAGTGGGGAAGTTGTGGAGTCTTCCTGTCCATGTTCTTGCACATCCTAACACTGCCCGCAAGACATCGGAGGTTTGGAGAGTGGCCTTCTCTGCTTTTTTGAGCCGGGGTGGGCTCCCCGGGCAAGTCTCGATGGGGATCGGGACGTGTCCACGCGCCAGTGGGCCCAGCATCGGCCGCATCTGTTGGAGGACTTGCTCTGCCAGGTTTGAGTTAGTAAATTCCAACTTTGTCATCTTCTTGGCATTGTGATGCTGGGGTGCCTGTGGATTTCCTAACGCCCCGGGTAGAAGCCAGAAGTGTACTGTGCCAGCTCTGGGGGAGATAAAGGGGGTGTTTCTGCGTCTCCTTGTGATACGTAGCCAAGGTAGGGCTCACAGTGCTCTTTCCCCGCCACCAAATTGCCTGCTGGTTACGCCGAGTTCTCCGAGGCTCTAGGCATGTGACCAAGAGTTGAAGGCAATAGGATCGTCACGTCCTGAGTCTCTGTGCCTGTACGATGGGTTCCGATCTTCAGGGAGCAGTCCACACTCGTTCCCACTCCCAAGACTTGTTCAGTATCCATCTGGCTCCTTCCCACCCACAGAGGGCGTGTACGGTGTAGTGCACCGGTTTTATTATCGAGGTTTGCTCCTCTAGATCCGTTGTGTTTAGCCTGAGGATTCGCACCCTCAGTTACCAGGACTACCTCGAGGAGGGTGTGGCTCTTCACCACGCACAACGATCTTGGGGTATGAGAGGTTTTGCTAGGCCAAGAGACTAACACCGCAATGGTCGCTCCTTTCATGAACAGAATTCACTAGGCCTAGGGTGAAGCAAGGGGGGAAACCCACTACCCACAACACCAGCACATCATACCCCCTGTCTGTAGACTTTGCCCCAGTTATCCACCTTAAGGTTGCAGTAACAGCCTCGACCTCCATTATCATGCTGGAAGTTGTTATCTTGTAATCCCGCTGTGTACGGCGACGATTCTGCCCTGCACCCGAGCAGAGGAGCCCCAACTAATTAGTGCCTGAATAGAAATGAAGGATTAAAATGCAATTAGGCTCAAAGCATTATGATGTGATTGCTTTCAGAGTTCAAGAGATCATGGTTGACAGTCACAAAGAGGCAGGTCGTATTCCTCGGACCATCGATTGTGAACTCACACGAGACTTGGGTACTTAATTCTCAGATGTAGAAAATAGTAAATTAAAGTATATAGCATGTTTTTTTTTTATTTAACAGATGTATAGAGTGATAGCTTTTTAGTTGTCCTAACAACTTGGGGGGAAAATGGATGCATTGTTTTAATTGGGGATATATATTTATAAGACTTTTCCAAAGTTCTTGATTTATAGTAATTTTTTTTTTTTAATTTATGGATTTTTGTTTGTGTCATTTTGTAATGGACATAGTTTACTTATGGTGCCTTTAGACAATTTTTGAGTTATCATATTAATTTATTTGTCACTGACATTTTTTAATCACTATATGGTCAGGTGTTACATTATTTATTTATTTTTTTGTTGGCCATTTAATAAATCTGCTTCTTGTTTTTTGTGTCTTTTATCTTATTGATGGTTTCTGAAATATATGGAGATCAAGAGAAATCAGATCCAACACGAAAATAAGAATCTTCAACTCAAATGTGAAGTCAGTACTATTATATGGCTCTGAAACATGGAGAACAACAAAGACAACAACCAAAAAGCTACAGACTTTCATAAATGGGTGCTTGCATAGAATAGAAGAATTAAAATGGTATGACAAGGTTACCAAGTGGAACTGATGACAAGAACCAGACAAGTGCCAGTGGAACAAGAGATGAGAAGAAGATGATGGCGATAGATAGGACACACACTGAGGAAGCCTGTTGATAGCATTACAAGGCAATCCTTGTTCTGGAACCCGCAGGGCAAGAGAGGCAGAGGTAGACCAAGAAGCATATGGAGAAGAGAGCTGGAACAGGTGAAAATGATGAGGAGAACATGGAAAGATGATGGCACGTGACAGGAGGACTTGGCATGTGTTTGTTGAAGGCCTATGCTCCTTTGGGAGTGGAGGGTTATGATGATTTAATAAATATTTTTGTTTCTTTAATGCTGTTTACACATCATTTTACAAGATCTTTTAATCAGCAAAAGTTCTAAAATAATTTTTATTAATCATTTTTGGCTATTTTGGCATTCAAAAAAAAAAAAAAAAAAAGATTTTTCATATCTTTGAGATCATTTATTTTTCTACTGCACATTTTTCTGCTACACATTTTGTCACTTCTCTTGTTGCTGTCCATATGCCTTTAATAAAAAGTTCCACAGTTTAGAAAGCTGATGGCTTTATTTACTTGCTATTGTTGGTTTCCTTTGACAGTTGACTCTTGTGTACCTGGAGATGTAGTAACAGTGACAGGGATTGTAAAGGTGAACAGTGTAGATGAAGGTAAGAGCTTTTTAATTTGCTGCTTTCCATTCTCTAGAAATCTTGAAGTTGACTCGTGCTGGCTTCTGAAGCTGTCTTTTGCTCACTTCTGAAGCTGTCTTGTGCTGGCTTCTGAAGCTGTCTTGTGCTGGCTTCTGAAGCTGTCTTGTGCTGGCTTCTGAAGCTGTCTTGTGCTGGCTTCTGAAGCTGTCTTGTGCTGGCTTCTGAAGCTGTCTTGTGCTGGCTTCTGAAGCTGTCTTGTGCTGGCTTCTGAAGCTGTCTTGTGCTGGCTTCTGAAGCTGTCTCGTGCTGGCTTCTGAAGCTGTCTTGTGCTGGCTTCTGAAGCTGTCTTGTGCTGGCTTCTGAAGCTGTCTTCTGAAGCTGTCTTGTGTTGGCTTCTGAAGCTGTCTTGTGCTGGCTTCTGAAGCTGTCTTGTGCTGGCTTCTGAAGCTGTCTTGTGCTGGCTTCTGAAGCTGTCTTGTGCTGGCTTCTGAAGCTGTCTTGTGCTGGCTTCTGAAGCTGTCTTGTGCTGGCTTCTGAAGCTGTCTTGAAGACGAAGTCTTCTTTTTCTTCTCGCTCCTTATAGAGCGTGGAACCACCACAACAACTGGTACACTTGCTGGAACCCTGCATCTGAGCATTTACGAGCTCATGCAGTGGTTTCTGTCACAATTTGTTTTATATGATCAGGCTTCCAGCTACAAGCACAGCCTCGTGTTAGTTGCCCTGAGGGAGCAGTAGTTTTATTATGTCGTTGTTTCTTCAGAGACCCCTAGGAAATATGCAGGACTTAGAGGTGAAGTAAAAGGTGAAAAGATGATGTTGTTGTATCTCATTTCAGTCATTCTATTGCTGTTACAGCTTTACTTATTGATTCTTCTTCTTTGTTCATCCTGAAAAGGACGTTGGTTGCAGTGTGTCCATTTACAGTGAAGCTGCGATATTTGCGCCTTTCGGCCAACACATCCGACTTCAGCACGGCATTTTTGGGATCGGGTTAGCCTTCCCTCTTCGATCCCTACTCGCTCAGCCAGACACATTGATTCAATTCTTGATGTTTTTTTTGCATGCTGGAGTACAGTTTTATTAACTTTTGTATACATGCACTTAGATATTTCAATTACACGACATCTTATTTCATTAATGCTTTGTATTATTTTTTCAGGCAGGAGAAAAAACAAAGACAAATGTATGTTTCTTCTGTACCTACATGGCAACAGCATAGACAATGCCAAGGGCAACAGTAGGAAATCAGGGGAAGATAATTCATGCAGATCTGGTCTGGCCATGGATTTCACAATGAAGGAACTGTATGCCATTCGAGAGATACAGAGCCAGGATAATTTGTTTCAGCTTCTTGTTGGGTATTTTTGTTTAACTATTTTTTTAAAACATAATTTATTTACACTGCTGCCATAATAAAATAAATTTTACTTGTAAATAATTCAGAAGCATGACATTAGCATTGTGTCAATCTCCCTTTACTCAGTGTTATAGAAAATAGCATAATTTCAAGGTCTGTCTTTCTGATTTGTTTTAACTGCTAAGACAGTTTAGTATGCAGACGATATGAAGATATTTAGTTGTGCCCTGGAAGATTGTTTTTAATGTTCACCGATTCTGTGAAATCTTATTTAGCTTAACTGGCACAATAATCAAATAATATGTTATATATGTTTTTGAAGATAGTTGGAATAGTAGAATTATTACTCTTCTTTGTTCCATAATAAAAGAGCCACCTGATACCTTTTCATATTATTTTGTTTTTTAACATTCTGTTAAAACTAATGATGACTGAATTTGTAAAAATACACAAAAGCAGTAATTAAGGCAGACACCTTTTCATTCCACACATCAGTTTAGAGCCAAGCTATACCAGCCTTCCTGTCCTCATGAGACATCATCAATTCCCTGTTATTTTTGCTTTTGCCATGACAATCAACAAAGCACAGAAACAATCATTTGATCATGTAGGTGTATTCCTACCACAAGCAGTCTTTGCTCATGATAAACTTTATGTAGCACTCGTGCGAGGAAGGATCCTAAACAGTCTTAAAGAATATATTCAGGACACAGGCTATCAAGGCAAAAGAATTTTAAGATAACCGTACGTTTGCAAAAAATGTTGTGATTAAAGAGCCGTTAAAGTAATCAGTCAGATTAAAGTCTATTTACCCATTCCAACTTCTCAGTCTTGTACAGATGCTGACAGTTTGAGATGTTGGCTTTAACTATTCTCCCGTCATTGTTTTAATGGGTTATACATGCACTGGACATAAATCCAGCAACCTGAAGAATAAAGCTGCCGACTGCACCAAGTGGCGATGCTCCCCACAGCACCACCTCAGACTGGGCTAAGAGAAGCTCTCATAAGAAGCAGAAGAGAAAAGAACACGCCAAAAAGAGCACCAGGCAAAAAAAAACAGCTACGGGCTGTCACCTCAGTGATGCATTCCCCTAGTCAGTTATGACTAAAGCAGGCTGCAAGAGACATGCTTATAGAGAAATATTTATTTACTGCACAGAGTACATTTCATTTGTTCCCTAGAACACTTCAGAAGTTAGTGTGTTTTTTGTTTTGTTTAGCTTTTTTTTTCTCCATGTCTCTAAGAAGATGAGCTATAAAAGTAAATTAGAATGTTTCATCTCAGTATATTTGTATTTTTCAGGTCTCTCTGCCCAAGTATTTTTGGACATGAGGTAATTCAAGTAGACTGCACATAATGTTATTTCTTCTTCTTCAAGTACCACGCCAGAGGGTGTAGGTGACCATGTCTCACCACAGCTTCCTGTCAGTAGTCATATTTATCAATACTGCTTTTGATTTCAATTCCATGTCACACGGTCAAGTTGTTTTCTCTAAAGGTTGTCCTGTGTTTATTTTTCCTTCACTCTTACTTATTGTCATGGTATATTCCAGCTTTCCTCTTATGATTATAAGGCAACATTTGGCCCGCACATCCAAATTGCTACTATATGACAAGGCTCCAATCAGAAATGTTGTATTTTAACATCCCAGATGCCAAACCAATAGCAAGCAACTTATTATAAGTCCAAAGAAAGTAGATTCCTTCCTTTTAATATGAATAATAAGCTTCACTTGCTTCTTTCAGGGCATTATTATTACTCTTTTTTTAGCTGTCTTTATTTCTAATTTAGAAAAACAGTTCCTAGAGTTGTAATTACTGAGCTGGGAGATAAATTATTGAGATTTTGTTTGCTTCTGAACATATGTAATGTGTGTATGTTAGTGTATGTCTGTGAATATGTGCATGTGTGAGAAAAATTAATTGAGCTTGTACAGAATAATACTTTATTTTACTGTTTGGACAAGTATAATAATAGTGTTGAAAATTACAAACAGCAATAAGAGCTTAGTAACCTTAACTAGCAACAGTTGTCACACTGAGATCTGGCAAGATTATTATGCTCCAAAATAAAAAGAGTAGTGAGACAATGATGTGTATTGTCCCATTGCCTAATTAAAATCTGAATAGTAAAATTTGTTAACAAATTGTAGAAATAACAGGAATTAACATCAGTGAAAGATTAGTAAACAGCCTTAGATAAACAGATTATATTTATTTTTTTAGGTGAAAGTGAACAAGATTTGCACCTCATGAAACAAATACATAGCATAAGTCATGAATGTGGATTGGACATAGACATAGAGAAAACAAAAACTGTGATAATTGGCAGACTTGTGAAGAATGAACGGGAAGAGACTATCATCATCACACTTTAGCTCCCCAGTGAGCACCCTCTTACCCTGGAGATTCCACAGCAAGAACTGCCTTACAATGCTGTCAACAGGTTCCCTTGGTCTGTGTCCTATCCATCTCCATTGTCTTTTGATCTGGGTCGTGTTCTTTGATGTCATCCAAATAAGTCACCCACGTCATTAAGGTTCGGATTAAGATTAGGGTTTAGGTTTAGGATTCCTAACCCTTACCCTTTATTACTGCATCTCTGAATTCTTTTTTTAGGCTGTATCGAACATATGGCCCACTTTTCTACATTTCAACTGGTTGTTACTATAACAACCTTGATGCCTAACCTTAACTAACTGAATAGCTATTTCTAGAATCACTGATTATATTTCCAGTTTTTTTATACAAGTTGCACACCACAAACATTTGCCTTATTTATAAAGCACATTAAATAATGGTCCATGAGTTGTTCAGTTTATATATAACTGGGCCCCACACCCTGCAGTAATTCAGAATGTTGTGTATAGGCTTTTGAACCTGAACAGATCCAGAATAGTATTTTAAAAATTAAATTTCTTAGTTTACAGCTGTTGATGGATAAGAGAAAAGTGGGGGGGGGGGGTGGGGGGGGGGGGGGGGGGGGGGGAAAGATCAAAGAGGACATGGAGGAGAATGAAAGAAAAGGAGGCCAAGGGAATAGGAAGGCAGTAACATTTAATACCTCTAATTGACTCTGTATATCAAAATACTCCTCCTATATTGAATCCATTATGGTGGAGTATTTTGTTTATCAAATTTCAGTATAATTGTATTGTATTAAATGTTTAGCGTACGTTCTTTTCTTCACTAGAGTGTGCCTTAGATCGAGTATAAGGCCTGTTTCTTATATCCTTGAAAATTGTATGCTTGGACCTTGAAAACCCCCGAAAAATTGTTGAAGAAATTTGCTACAAGCCCTGTAAGAGACAGGTATTGATGATCCATTACAGCAGACGTTTGATATGGAAATGGCAGTTGTTATGGTCTGATCTTACTTTTTTTTGGGGGGATGTGCTTTCTCATACTTATTTGTCTTATATGTTTGTCTGCTGGCAAAGCAATTTTGTCAGTGTGTTTAGTTTTCTTTGTAATCATGTTCTATGGAGATGATAATTTCTGTGTTTTATATGATACTTCTTTTTTTCTTTTCAGCTTTACTGTGTTTGCTCATTTATTTTCTACTGTGGAAAAATGATCTTTCTTTGCTTTAGATATGGCATAGCAGAACCAGTAAACCTTGTATGAACAAGGTGCACCTCACCATAATATGGCCAAAAATACTAATCAACAATTTCTTTGTCCCAGATGGTTAAAGCTGGACTCATCCTTGGTTTGTTTGGAAGCAGCCAGAAGTTTACAAATGATAAGGTGATTATTGTTTGTATAAACAAGATCATCCAGTTGTTTCATGTCATCTTTGTCTTTACATAATGTTGTTATCATTGTTGTAAATCCTCAATTTTGGATAGAAGTTGTTGCAACATGTAGAGATAAGCTGCACCAAAACTGTCCTTCAGCATATTTTTTTTTCTTTCAACTTTGGGATTAGCAAACAGTGACTGTATTTTATAATCATACTTTATTATGGAGCGTCCGATTGACAGAGGGGTTAGAGCACTGGTCTCTCCCAGCAAAGGTGCCAGGTTCAAATCATGGTATTGACACGCTCCAGTCTACCCAGCTGTAAATGGGTACCTGATTCTGCTATTTGAGTTAGGGAAGGAAAAAAATGAGGAAGGGAACTGGGCATCGCACCTGTCGATGCTGGACCTAGTATGGTTTAGTCTCTAACACTTCACTCTCCTACGGCAGTATCTGCTATGGGACTACATTTATTATGGTCCTGAGAACATTATAACAAGTTGATAACGTTTAAAATATTTTTTTTTTAAATAAAATTCTGGCGAGGCGCGTCCCATTCAACCTAGTTGGTTATATTAGGGCGCATGTCCTAATATAAAAGACAATTAGGTCTGGAGAAAAAACTATTTAATAATATGCTTGAACTGTGAAGTACTGGCTTTGTCCAAACCACTGCAGCCCACTTAACCCTGATTTACTTCAAGAGATCACTCTAGCTGAGTTGAAATCCCATTCACATATTAATTATAAACATTAGCAGATTGACTGCATGTAATAGAGGTAATTTACATAAATAATTAGCATTGTGCAACTGATGCTGTACACTATACTGACTTCTTTCACAATTAATTCTTCTTTGATCCTTAGCCGCCGACCGTCGAAGCAGTCATGGCCATCACGCCTAGTGGCGTCTTGTAGGGCAACAACAAACTGATTCCACTTTGCTCAGTCGGCGGCCATCCTTCGTACAGTGCCCCAACTCTGGTTCATTCCCTGCATCTCAGCCTCCACAGTCCTCCGCCAAGTTGTTTTTGGTCGGCCTCTCTTTCGTTTTCCTTCAGGGGTTCCATAGCATAGCTGTTCTTGTGATGGCATCGGGGTCTCTTCTGAGGACATGGCCAACCCAGCTCCAGCGTCTGCCAGCTATGATGGTGTGCATGTCCTCTTGCTTGCTCCGAGTGAGCAGATCTTGGTTGGTAATGGTATTCGGCCAAAAGATTCGGTGAATTTTTTCACAATTTATAGTCAGCATTAAATACCTGGCCCCTTGTACTCCCCAGTGGTCTCTGACGAGATAAAGAAAGAACAGAACTACTACACCCTCAGGCATGTTGTATAAAGTGAAAAATATGAGGCTGGCAACCTCATCATATTAAACTAATTGCCATAGAAACCATCGCTGTAAGAGCATGTGGATGCTTGGTGTAGGCTTCCTGCAAGGCAATCAGCTACTGCTGTGGCTTCATGCTCCATAATGTACGCAAAGGAAAAGGATCATGATAATAAAAGATCTAACTTGCCCTCATGTTGTCTTTGAATTCCATACCTGTCAACTTGTATAGGAACAGGATAATCTGTACAGCTTTTTTTTCTTCTTCCTTTTGGGACCGGGTTCGCCTTCCCTCTTCGATCTCTACTCTCTCGGCCAGACTGCAGTGATGCAGCCTGTTTCCAGGACCACCACTTGGAGGTGGAGTAGGGTCTTGGTCAGCTCTGGTTCGCTGACCCCGACGCAAGCAGTCTAGCTATGAGATGCTGACTGCATTCATCTCGTTAGCTGCGTCTTCGGTCCTGCCTGTGTTTCAAGACAATGATCACAAAAGAAGCTCTGTTACTTACTGGCTGGATACTATAAGCACAGTTATGCAGAGACTTCTTATCTTGCCTCACATCAATGCAGACTGTGAAAGAACATTTTCTATGATGAAGAAAATTCATACAGATTGTAGGAAATCAATGAATGCTGACACACTGACATCATTCCTACAATGTTATACAAACACAGTCACTTGCTGCAAAGATTTTAAACCATCTTTTGACATTTTAAAAATTGCAGAAGGTGTCTGTATTGCATGTAATGCAGCACATGGAAAATTTAAGGAATAAAGTTAAATTTAGCTAAAAATGTGTAACTTTGTTTTATTTTTTACTATTTTTAGACGATCTTCTGTATTGCAAAAAGGTAGGTTGTTTTTTTTTTACTTTGTAAGGTTTTTATTGGTATTGTGTACATGTTTTAAGAAATTTGTACAAGCTTTATAGGTATAGTGTACAGAGTTTTATCTCAGGAGGTTGACAGGTATGGAATTCTACAATTTTGTATGTGGCATGTTAACAAATTTCTTTTGACTCCTCATCCCCCAAAACAGAATCGCATCCCAGTTAGAGGTGACCCACATATTCTAGTGGTAGGTGACCCTGGCTTGGGGAAAAGTCAGATGCTACAAGCAGCTGCATCAGTAGCACCACGTAGTGTCTACGTCTGTGGAAATACTACAACAACCTCTGGTCTTACTGTAAGTTGTTTTCTCATTTAAAAACCTTCCTTGATTAGGATTTGCTGCCAGAACATATGACATAGAATTGTAACACATTTATGGACAGTGCATTTTAAACTCTTGTGTCCAGGTTTACTGAGCAGATAATCAGCCATCATTAAGTTGTCAGTAAAGGGAGTCATGCTGGTTTTCCTTGCTGTGCAGGTAGTCCATCTAAGAAAGTGTTCTTAAATTGTCCTCCTCTGTTTTTATAGACTAACTTGCACCCAAGGTGGAGTGGGTTCAGTTCCTAGAGCAGGCAAAACAAACCAACAGGTGGCTGACACTTAGGAATCGTGAACCAAGTGGGTTCATCCCCCTCAGAGTATAAAGGAGATAAAAGGGTCAAAACACTTGTCTTACAGGGGATTACTTTTGATGATCAGATCGTCTCTTGTTGTCACACTCTATATAGAGTTTCCCATTATTGTTAAATAGACTACATTGTTACACCATAGACTGTAAATTGTTTAACTATAGACTGTAAATTGTTACATCATAGACTAAATTGTTACACCATAGACTGTAAATTGTTGAACTAAAGACTAATTTATAAATATGAGCTATAAACGACTGTAATGCCAACCTTCCTTCACTTTCACAAGTTTGTACATGTTATTCTGAACTTTTAATTCGAAGGTATCAACTATAAATAAATAATCATTTAGATCAGCGGTTCCCAACCTTTTTTCACTTGCGTACCCCTTGGCAGCCATTTCTATAAATTGTACCCCTAATATTAGCAAAATATTTGAAATTAATGTAGTTGCTGTTATTCAAAATTTATAGATTATAACCAGAAATAAAGGGGCCAACCACGGGATTAAAAAACAATGTAATAAAAAGGTGAACAAACAGTGCATATATTTTTACATTTAAAAAATCAGAAGTTACAATAAAAATTAACACACTTAATTTATTAATAATAATAATAAAAACGTTGTTATTGTTAAAAGTTGAAATCACTTTTTATAACACACCTGTCACGTGACTATGACAAATGTTCAGTGCGATCCTTGAGCTTGTTTTGAGGCACATAGTTTTTTGAAATCAGGTTCAAGTGATGTAAGGTACAGTCTCAATTCTGGACCTGCATTCAGTTTACTATGGTATTTATTTTTTATAAAGGTATAAGAAGAGAAAGCCCTCTCCACCAGCTCATTATTTGTAAATGGCAACAGAAACTTAAGCGCCTTGTCATTCTCTGCTGATGTCTCCCCAAAAGTTAATAAGGAATTTTCCTTTGAATTCAGCTATTAAAGTAGTATCAGTCGAAAGTTCAATCAACTTCTCTTTTTCGTTAATTTATAATGTGGCTGCTTCGAAATATTCTTCTTCAAAGGGATTTACAATCCAGTAGTTCTCTTTTCCAGGTTTCGGAAAGTACTTCTTGAAAGATGATTTTAGCCCTTTCAAGTGTTCAATTATTTTCTTGCTCATTTCCTGGGAGAGGTGCAGCTCGTTCTCAGATAGGAAATTGTGCAGAGTTTCAAATACCTCAGGCTGGCCTTTTTCAATACACGACCTCCAAAAATCTAATTTTTTAATCATAGATTCAATTTTGTCTGAAACATTGAAGATCGTTACCGAGCTATTCTGAAGTGCCAAATTTAGTTTGTTTACTTGTAGGAAAATATCCGATAAGTATGCAAGACTCTGAAGCCAATCACAGTTGTGTAACTTTGAAGTAAGTTGGAAAGGATGGTCTTAAAAAAAAAGTTGGACTTCATGTCTAAGTTCGAACAGCCGGGTAAGGACTTTACCACGAGAGAGCCACCTTACTTGTGTATGAAGGAGCAGGGTAGAATGAAGACTATTCATCTCTTCACACAGTGCTTTGAAAAGCCTCGAGTTTGTGGACTTTGACTTTATAAAATTAACCACTTTCACAGCTTCATCAAGAACGACTTTTAATTCACCAGGGAAGCGGTTAGATGCAAGGCTTTGCCTGTCAATGCAGCAGTGGCTCCAGGTTATATTGGGGGCTACCTTCGTGACACGAGCGCAAAGACCGGAGTAGCAACCTGAAATAGACTTGTCTCCGTCAGTGCATAGTCCACAACAATTAGACCAATTAATGTCCTTTTCTTTGAAATAAGAACCAATAGCATGAAATATATCCTCACCTCTTGTAAGCCCTGACAGAGGATGACAAAGCAAAATGTTTTCTTCAACTTCATTGCTTTTCAAATAGCTCACAGTAACAGGCAAAACAGCGAAATTAGCAATATCTGTGCTTTCGTCAACTTGAATAGCAAAGAAGTTACTATTTTTAATTCTACTTATTATTGTCGCTTCAACATCGTCAGACATATCCTGCATTCTTTGAGAAATTGTATTGTTCGAAAGAGGGATAGCATTCATTTTGCGAACATGTTCCTCTCCGAGCATGCACAGAACGGCATCTTTTATACAAGGAGAAATTAAATGATTTTTACCACATTTAGCAATACGATAACTAATACGGTAGGAGGCTTCAACCGCATTTTCGTTATCTTTGTTAGCTGACGACAAGTACGATGTCACATTCTGTTGTTTTGATAGGCGCTGAAAAAAATTGCGTTCCTTGTTTTCATAACTGGGGTGTTTTGTTTATAAATGCCGCAAGAGTAATGAAGGTTTCATGCTACCATTGGATAATACTTCCCGACACACTACACAGTGGGGCTTACCACAGTCCTTATCTCCTATAAACGAAAACCCATACTTCATGTATTCGTCACTGTATTTTCTCTTTTTAGCTCTATGTAAAACTGAAGATCGTGTCTTTTCATTATCCTGCACCAAAGTCTTAGGCGTGTCCTGAGAAGTACTTGGCGATTGATCACATTCCACATTATGTTTCAGCTTTTTTACTGTGCCGGTTTTCAACCACTGATCCATATCTGATAATACACGAATTGAACAATTAATCACTTTAAGTTAAGTTAAAACAATGACAAAAACTACTGTATATAGAAACACTGTCTCAATGTCTCACGTTTGTAAAATTTGGGTCAAGAATCGACACTATTACTTCCGGGACATTAGACGTTCATAGATAGTGTGGAAGATCAAACAAGTCATATTTTTTATGAAAGGTTCAACGGCACAACTATAATCCCATAGTCATCATAAAGAAGACTATTGTGTAAAAATATTGAATTGTGGTCACACGAAATGCCATAGATTTTCACACACGCCAGTCCAAGCAGACAGCACGCAAGTGGTGCGCAGGAAAAACGGCGGAGATTGTCTCACACAGTTCATGTTGTATAGTATAGCGTTGAATTAATTTCACAACTTTTGACTTGTCTTTTACACTGTTGACATATGTATCTTTTTTCCACCATTACTCAATTTTATTTCGCGTACCCCTGAACGACCTGTCGCGTACCCCCAGGGGTACGCGTACCACAGGTTGGGAACCGCTGATTTAGATGATTGAAGCTATATTGTAATCGATCAGTCTATAGCAGCGTGGTCCAACTGCAGTCCCACTGGCCAAATGTGGCCCATGTAAAATTGTTTTTTGGCCCGCGCTCTTACAAAAAATGTTTCTTTAATTATATGGTATACTTAATACTTTTGAGATTAGACTCAAAACGTCTGGTGCAAAGCAATGCTTGACATTGATATTGAGACTCTGGTTACAGAAAATTGGCACCCCTTAAACTTCCCATTATGAGGCAAGAATAAAACTAAAATTATTTCAATAGAAATTCAATGCTCATTGTAATTTTTTTTATTTCGCACTCTTCGATTTTCATCCATTTTTCACTGAGCTTTTATTTTAAATATCTTTTTATCATGAATGGCCCTGAACTTTGAATTTTTTGGTTTATGTGGACCTCGGGGTAGAATAAGTTGGACTGCCCTGGTCTATAGTATTAAAGAGTTATATCAGTTTGAAAAGGTCTGTTGTTGTTGTTTAACTAGGGCTGTTAAACTTTTGCAGACAGTGCCGAGTTGAAGAATCCTTGGCATTATCTACATTGTAGACCTAAGCTTTTCTTGTGACTTTTCTGTAATTCCAAAACTTGGGTTGGAGTAATGTGCTCCATTTCCTCTCCCGGGCATTCTATCCTGGCTTGGCAAGCACTTAAAGTATCCTTACATCTGGTTTCAAACTAGAAGAGGGAGCTGCTCTAGTGTAGTGGTTACCGCTCTGCGCTGGCGACCAGGTGACCCAGGATCAAACCCGGCCAAGGACATTTGAAGATTTTTCGTCGACCAGGATTTGGACTGGATTAACTCGAGCCCTGGCGAGTACATTTGAAGAAGTATCGTCGACCAGGGACTGGCGGCCCAGCTCTATTGGGTACCTCCGAAATTGGCGAGTATCTGCTTGAATGGCGTGGGACACCTGTCTTTGTGCAAGAAAAAGGGATACTCACGTAAAATCAGTGTCAGGTTAGAAATACTGTACAGTACTTTGCAAAAAAATGGCAGTCATATTTTCGCAACGCAGCACACTCATAGAAGCAAATAATAATAAAAACTGTATGTCCAGAGGAAGATTGGTATCTCTCCTATCTATTAACAGTGGTTTCAATACAATATAATTTTGCTATCTCCAGCAAGGCAAGCCTGGATGAGGCAAGGCATACTTCCCACAAGTGTTTGTAGGTAATTGTGATTCAGACTGTCCCAGTATTTTTCAGCTTCCTTCTTCAATTGTTCAACGTCTCTGAGTCCACTCTTTTTTAAATGATTCTTGAGTAGTGCCCAAACGTTTTCAATTGGGTTTAGGTCGGGACTGTTGCTGGGCCACTTCAGCACTATCACATTCTTCTCTTGCAGCCATGCTTTGGTGGTATGAGCTGTATGCTTTGGGTCATTGTCATGTTGAAATGTGCACCCATCGAGGTACATGACCTGCATAAATGGCAGAAGGTGTCCCTCTAGTATGTCGATGTACCTTTCTTTCGTGAGAATTCCTGTGAAAACACACAGTGGGGTGGCACCACTTGCTGACACCCCTCCCCAAATATGCTGGACTAAAATACAATGCTCTGGTTCTGGTTTTATATATATATATATATATATATATATATATATATATATATATATATATATATATATATATATAGATATATATATATTTATATATATATATATATATTGGCAAAAGAACAGTTGGGCGACTGCAGCTGATATTCAAAGATGTGTGCAAGACAGATATGAGAGCACTGGACATAAATCCAGCAACGTGGGAAGATGAAGCTGCCGATCGTACCAAGTGGCGATACTATTTATGGCACCACCTCAGATTGGGCGAAAATAAACTCACACAACAAGCAGAAGAGAGGAGAAAACGTTTTCACCAGGAAAATAAACAGCTGAGGGCTGTCACCTCAGGGGCACATTCCCATAGTGAGTTATGACTGAAGGGGCTATTACTTACTATATATACATATATATATAGTAACTGTTTTTGGGTCTTACCCATGCCCCAAAATGGATCCAATTTTTTCCTACAGGTGATGTTTTAAAAACAGACAGTGGGCAAATACATTAGTTTAGTAGGTACGTATGTTATACACACAAATGTGGGACGTTGACTGGATAATCTTATGAACTGCTTCAAATCATTAATTGATATGAAAAGGTGTTTGTTATGTCTTGTCAAGTGTAGACTTGATAAATAAAGTGTTTAAAAAATTAAGAAAAATTGTATACTTACATTTAAATATTTCAGCTCTCTATTAATGTATGGCAATAAAATGTTAAGAATATCAATGCACATTTAGTTTGAAACATATCTAGAAATTTTTACCACTATCACTTCACAGAAGTAATTTTTATGATTTTTTTTCTCAAAACCACATATTTTTGTAAAAACAACCATCCAAAATGTATGCAATTTTTCTCTTCAGGTTATGTTTTGAAAACAGGCAGTAGATAAACATATTATTTAAGTAAGTGCTTATGTTATACATAAAAATGTGGGAAATTGACTGAAAAACCTTTAGAAATGCTTTAAATCATTATTCAGTTTTAAAAGTTTCTGTTATGTCTTGTGAAGTGTAGACCTGACAATAAAAGTGTAAAAAAAAATTAAGTAAAATTGTATACTTTCACTTAAATATTTCAGCCCCAAATTAATTTATGGCAATAACATGTTAAGAACATCAATGCACATGTAGTTTGAAACAAATCCACAAATTGTTATCACAATCACTTCTGAGATGTAGTGTTTTTAATTTTTTTTTTAAACCACAAATTTCTGTACAAAGAGGCACCCTAAATGTGAGCAGTTTTTCTCTTAAGGTTATGTTTTAAAAACAGGCAGTAGTTACACATATTATTTCAGTAAGTGCTTATGTTATACATAAAAATGTGGGAAATTGACTGAAAATTCTTGTGAAAGGCTTTAAATAATTGTTTGATGTGGGAAAAGTGTCTGTCATGTCTTGTGAAGGGAGCCGCGGTAGCATAGTGGTTAGTGCACTGGCTTCCTAGCTCAGTGGTCTATGGTTCGATCTCCAGATGAGGTGGGATGTATTTTAGGCCGCAAACGGCTCCTGGGTCAACCCAGCCCCAAATGGGTACCAGAGCAACTCTGGGAAGGTTAAGGCGGCCGGTGTGATGCTGACCACATCACCCCTAATGTGCCGACGGTCAAGAAAATATGGGCCTAACACCATATTCCCAATATGCCTCAATGGGCGTGTAACGGGATCCTTTTTTCCTATGTCTTGTGAAGTGTAGACCTGATCAAAAAATAACTGGAAAAAAGATAAATAAAACTGTGTACTTACATATTTCAGCTCCAGTTTAATCCATAGCAGAGAAATCTCAGAAAATCAATGTACATCCATTTTGAAACACATTTTTACCACAATCACTTCAAATATTTAATTTTTATGATTTTTTTCCTACACCACATATTTCTGTAAAAACCAAACATGAAACAACTGTGACTAATATTATTTACACAGACCAAACTCTGTTTTACATTTTCCAGAAGAATTTTGCCACTATTCACATGCTTTTATGGTAGTCATAAAAACATTGTGGGTGTAGATGTAGCTGGTTTAGACACCCAGTGCAATAATAATGTAAGTGCTGACAACGAGCAGGTGTGCTGCAGTGGACACAGTTCCTATCTCTTTTTGCATGACGTACAAGATGCCTTGTGTCACAAAGGTAATCTGAAGTTTAGGCAGCTTGAGATCTAACAATATACACTAAGTGGGCTCAAAACAGCAGAAGCTTCAGTTGGTGAAGCAGATTTCTTTTGAACTGCAGCAGTGATTGCTTTTCACCTCGATGAAAACAGTATAAAACTGAAGCATTCACCTGCACTATTTCAAGCAGCCAGAAGAAAATTTTTTTTCACCATTTAACAGATTTTCTATTATGCATACCATAATAACCAACTTTTTGATCCAGGAGATCACATCCATTCATTGAATTGTTGTATTCATCTATCATTTTTGGTTTAACAATGTGCTTCCGTGTGGTTATGGTCTCCACTTTGGCCTGAGAAGATAGAAGGAAAACTGATTTCTTGGCCTTTTTTTCTCTAAATGCTGTACACAACAACATGCTTGTTTGTGTCATATACCATCTGTATTCCAGATAACTAAGGTGCAGAGTCTTCAGTTGTAATGGAAAATTTCTCCGGATAATGTTCAGAATACCAGTGTAGTATTGCTTCTTCTCCAGTAAGAAGTCAATGAGTTCTCTTGTGGTGTAATACCTGTCAGCAAATAATTGGTGGCCTGTACCCAAAGGCTGTATTAGGGTCTGAAAAATCTTGACAGCTTGCCCACTGTTTGCATCTACTTCAGGATCATATGAAGTATCAACCAAAATATGTGAACATGTTCACCACATATCCAGTTGCTGAATCACATAAACCAAAGATTTTTATGTGGTATTTGCTTGGTTTATGTGGATTATACTGCTTGTATTGCCATCTGCCTTTATACCCTATAACCATTTCATCCAAACTGAGATTTTGGAATGGGTAAAAGGCACTCTGAAATTTTTGCAACATGTTCATAAATGGTTCAATCTTTTCTTTTCCTTGTGAATTTTCATCAGAGACATAAAGCATTGTATGATATAATACTCCAAATCTACTTCTTGAAAACATCTGACGAAACTAAGGAGTATAAAATATAGTGTAGACCAGTAGTCGCTAATGAATGGTCTTTTCTGAATCCCAATATTTATTAGGACTGCAAAAAACTTATCAAGTTCTAGGCGTGTGACTTCGGTCGACCGAGAATACATTGAATATTGTTTTGCAGGGTTATTTTGAATACATTTTAGTCTGGCATATTCATTGATGCACTGGCACATGTAATCTTTAACCTCATCTGTAAACAAAACATTGAAACATTTCAACGGGGTTGACAGGTCAGGCCCCTCAGTCACACCTGGTGTTCTCTTTGGACAAAATCGAAATGCATTTTGTGTCAGGCCCTCAGTAATTTCTAACCACTCTGGGACATCTTATGAGGATGCACCTGCTTCTAGACTTGTGGCAGTTCTCTTATCTTTACTGGTTGTCAGAATGGGATTTTTACCCCTTGCTTTTCCTGATAGTTTAGCTCTTTTTATGCTACCTGATGCCTTTTTAATTAGCTGCTCTGCATCACTGTCAGAATAAACACTTTCATGAATATTCTGACACAAAGTCTTTACAATGTCTTCATCTGAATCACTAAAACTAACTTCCAAATCACTGTTGCTAGAATTATCTACTGTCCGCTGAGAAATAAGCACTCATGTTTGATCAGCTGATAGCCGGTGTTTAGAAGAAGAATCTCCCTCCATTTTGTTCGTAAACAAATGATTAGCATTGGATACAAAGCACACAATTTTAGCTTCACAAATTTTTTTTTCCGCTCACAAACGTTCACACACATATGCCAGATGAAATGATTAAAAAAATCGGCTTGTTGCCAGGTATTTTATAATTTTCCGTTCAAATTCGACATATATCACGCTGGCGCAAGGTACGCCGTTGGGCATAACGAAAGACCTATCTGGCGCGTGGTATGCCAATTGCTCAGAATGAGTTAATGCTAGATGAAATAAAGTAAAAATCTGAAATACAGGCAAAAGCCATGAATTTAATTTTTTTTTTTTTAATAATGAAAGAGTTAAAGTAGTAGCAAAATCAATTTAAAAATCAGTTAATACATAGATATGTTATCCCAACTGTGTCAATGGATGTTAAGCATCAGTCACTGTCAAGAGACTTGCCTCACACCGTATGTGTATATATATGTGTGTGGACACTCAATAAAACAGTTGCAAAAAAGATTACATCATTCGAAATGAAATGCTACAGAAGGATGTTGAGAATACCCTGGACAGAAAAAAAGACCAACAGAGAAGTACTGCACTCACTAAACGTACAGGAACATTGGCTCCTAAATACCATCGCAATAAGGAAGCTGAAATTTTTCGGTCATATAAAAAGACATAATAGTCTGGAAAAAAACAGTGATGGAAGGCATGGTCCCTGGAAAAAGGGGAAGGGGTCGACCTAGACGACGGTGGACCCAGGACATCACAGAGAGTCTGAACTTGTCTTTGGCTGATGCAGGTCGACTTGCCCAGAATCGTGATGCGTTCAGAGCAGCTGTAATGGAGACAACGTTCTGGAAAGAATATGTCACATGATGATGATATATATATATATATATATATTATTATTATTATTATTATTATATATATATATATATATATATATATATATATATATATATATATATATATATATATATATATATATATATATATACACACCTGTTTAGTCATCTGTGAGGTCTGTAACATGAAGTAATCTAACGACATTAGGTTAAAATATTCACTGTGACTTATTCCATTGACAGAAGGTCTGCAATCTTTGTCGATATGGGCAGCTCTGTAATGTATAATAATATTATTTTGGGATGAAACCGAAGAAGATTAATGATATAGGATATCATCATCATTTCCTATGTTCGCTACCTGTAGAGTATGAAACCACCACTGCAACTGGTCACTAGTAAGCCTGCACCAAAAGCGATAGTTTCTGTAGTAACTTTTTTTTTACATGATGAGGCTGGTACCCCAATCACAGCCTTATGTTAGCTGCCTTTTATGGCATGCCTGAGGGAGCAACAGGTCAGTTCTTTCTTTGTCTTCTTAGAGATCTGCCAGAAACCATACGTGGCATTAATAAGGATAAGCCAAAAGATAATTTAAGACGCTACTAGGCGAGACGGCCACTGACTGTTAGGGGCTAAGGATCCAAGAAGAAAAGAATTTAAATTGAACCTAGGTTGTAATTTTATATTAAAGAATTAAAAGTCACCATGTTATTGCTTTTTTGTTTTGTATTATAGGTGACTTTATCAAAAGATGGTGGCTCAGGTGACTTTGCCTTGGAAGCAGGAGCATTAGTGTTGGCCGACCAAGGGTGTTGCTGCATAGATGAGTTTGACAAAATGAGCTCGCAGCACCAGGCCTTGTTGGAGGCAATGGTGAGTTGAGAAAGATTTGCTGTTATCCTTAAGTTGTTGCTGAAGGCAGTAGTAAGTTGGAGTAAAGGTTTTATATTGATAGACACCGCTGAACAGTGACAGGCACAGCAAGATGACATGGATATTTTTAAAATTTCAAATACACCAACAAGGATAATCAAAGGAACGAATTACAAAGTGTGAAATGACTACAGTAGGTTAAAGATTTTTTTTTTAATGGGTAATACGTCTTACAAGGACAAAGAAAATGATCTACGCTGTGGCCACAAGGCCTTCGTCAGGGACAGACGAGCAAAAACAGAAAGAAAGGAAAGCAAGAGCTAAGTGAGAAACATTAAAAATAAATTATAATATTATAACCGTTTTATTGGTGTGGCTGAAAATGCAGAAATGATTACAAAGAAACAACTGATAAATGCAGTACTCATACCAACCATTTTGCTGTTAATACCAGACGTGGATGTAAATCAAAGAACAGAGAAAGATCACCACCTGTGTGATTAAATGTATGAGGAAAGCAGCTAATTAAAGAAAGACATCAACAATAACCAAAAAAAAAAAAAAACTAAGTGAGAAGCAGAGATCAGAGCCATTGTTGCAACATTTTCAGTGCAAGAGTTTATTGAGAAACCATGAATAATTTGACTTGGGTGCTGACTGAGGATGAACCCTGATTAGTCAGTAGCAAGGGCACATAACTTGAAAATAAAGAGGCCAGGTTCAGAGGATCACTCAGAAGATCAAGAGGTGACAGACATCTTAAAGAAGCAGAACATGATGGCACACCTGGCCACACAGCATGTGTTATGGTTTTGGTAAGAGGCAAGGGAAATATTGTGTATCTGCTATTTACAAGTTAAACACTGTAAGTTTTTAAGGTGTTTTGAACAAATGGATGTAATAGTCATTGCATGTTGCTTGAAGTTTTTTTTCATCGTGCATGTTTAGCAGGCGTTTGTATCTTCGTTCACCCTCAGACTTCAACGCACATTTGAAGTAGATGCTTGGCAGTCATTTCACCAGTGCCACAGTTACACTCATCAGTAGTTCCTATCTTTTACTTGTTGAATAGATGGTATCCTAATCTGTCGTGACCTGCGCAAAATCCAAAGACCACCTGCCCACCTCTGCTGAGCTGGCAATATGCATCATTTTTGTGTGTGACTCAGATGCTCTTCCTCCAGCTTCTGTATCTGCACTTGATAAAACTCTTGGCCTCTTCGTAAGTTGTGCTTGTGTCAAGTTGAGGTAGCTTTTCCCCTTCCTTTTCCAATCTGTCAGTCTCTTCATTTCCGGGAATGTTGCAATGAGATGGGATACACTGCATCACAGTTCTTTTGAATTGCTGACATAGTTTGTGAAGTGTTAGTCCTAGGTCATCCAGGTTGGCATTATTCTGATTCTTCAGCGTTGCAATTACTTACTGCTCATTGGTGAAGAGAGCTACTTGTCTTCTGTCATTAGGACTTCTGCAGCAGTTTTTAAGGCCTCGGCCTCTGCTCTGAAGTTACTTGAGAATTTTCCTGTTGCGACAGACAGCTTTTTTTTGTGTGCCATCGCTTAAGCTCAGAAAGACTCCTCCACCTATATCTTCTGTTACATTTGTTGCTGATTCATCTGTGTATGCGTGGATCCAGGTGTTTATTGGGTAATGTTTCTCTGTGTATTTTTTGGTTAGGACTCTTCTTTCTTTTTCATTCTGGCTGTTCTTTCTCTCAATACCTGGAATGCTTTCTATCATTTGAGGGAAGCGCTGTTGTAACTGGTAACTTATGCGTAATGGAGATGGGCTTAGCTGTTGATATTACATTGATAGGGTCTGCTCTCATCTTTGTTTTGATTGTTTCTACACAGTTGCTTCACTTCAGACATACATATGAGGGAAGATGTTTCAAGTGGAATTGTGACATATCACATAAGGAGATGCAAATATGTCCTAATGATTAGCTGATGGAGAGGAAATTTAAAAAAAACAGATGTGAGTTGAGCTTTCATACAGGACAGTTTGTGAGGAGCTTTCAGGAGAGGACAGTTTGTGTGGAGCTTTCATAGAGAATACTGCCGTCAGTAAGTGTAGAAGAGATTGTGAGAGGTTTTCAAGTAAAAAAGAAGTTACTTGTGAGTGCTAGATTCAAAAGCATGGAAGGCCTTTTGTGTTGAGCAAACAACTATGGGAGGTCAAGCAGTACAGCCTTAATGCTTAGTTTTTACCCATTAGTTTTGGTGACCCTGTTGAACAGGGCAGACAGTCCAAGTCAGATAAGCTCATAACCTGAATCATATTCATAATATAGTGTCCAGTAATGTTCACAATGTGATCACAGAGCTGCAATTGTGTTGATCAAAGAGGGCAAACATCATCATCATGTGACGTATTCTTTCCAGAACGTTGTCTCCATTACAGCTGCTCTGAACGCATCACGATTCTGGGCAAGTCGACCTGCATCAGCCAAAGACAAGTTCAGACTCTCTGTGATGTCCTGGGTCCACCGTCGTCTAGGTCGACCCCTTCCCCTTTTTCCAGGGACCATGCCTTCCATCACTGTTTTTTCCAGACTATTATGTCTTTTTAGAGGGCAAACAGTCCAGTTAAAATTCTTGTTCTTTTCTTGCATATTTCAGCTTTTCTGTAAAGTGATTTTAACCTAAAAAAATTACCAAACCACAAGGCCTTTTATATTTGCACACGCACCCTAAAATAACTTACGAACAGTGTGTCTAGGCTGAATGTGGCATGCCTCACCAAAACGAAGAGAAACTCCTATTTAAAAAAAAAAAAAAGCTCATGTCATGTGGACGTCTTTCAGTCTGATATCCTAGTTTAGAGGGCCCATGCTGTCACTTGGTCTGTATTCTAATCAGAAGAGCTTACAGTTATGTGTTGTGCTTCTGCAGATGTGTAGAAAACAGGAAGACCTAACAATACTTGGAGAAGAGAGTTTGAAAAGTCACATGAGCTTGTGGAAAAAGCAAATTCATGGAGAAATTTGGTTAGAAGTACCTTTATATGTGACCTACAAAGATATACAAATATCAAGAGATAAAATTGGATTGATTGAACTGTTTGTTTATACGTGAATGAGTCTTAGCTAATTCCTTTAATAATTAGGTCTGTATCTTTTTATCCAAAATCTGAAAATAGCCCAAAACAAGTTCAAAAAGTTTCTCAAGGCTGCCCAAAATGTTTTTAAAAATTGCCCAGTCACCCAAAATAGTCAGAAATTGCCCAGTCACCCAAAATAGTCAGAAATTGCCCAGTCACCCAAAATAGTCAGAAATTGCCCAGTCACCCAAAATAGAAATTGCCCAGTCACCCAAAATGGTCAGAAATTGCCCTAATTGTGATAGAAAAGAAGCTCAAGTGTTTGGATAAAAGCATGTAGTTTTCTATTTTTTTTTTTTTTTTTGGTTCTCTTGTCTTATTTACCACCTTTAATTGTAAATGTTTGGCTGCATGGTGATGCCGGTTGTTTAAAGATAGTTTAATTCATTTCATCATCATCTTTACCATTTCACCTTCCTGTGAAGCAATAGACCTCAGCAGTCACACATCAAGCCTACCTGCACTGTGCCGTCTGATCATGACATTTCAATGTCTTCTTTATTCCTTTAATATCATCTCTAATTTGAAGTCATTTTTTTTTTTTTTTTTTTTTGCCTTTTCACTCTTTACGGAGCATGGAGCCACCACTGTAGCTGTGGTCCCCTACAAAGCATTCATATGCTCTTCTCTTGCAGGGGTGGTTTCTGCATCAATATATTTTACATGCTGCTGTTGTCAGCCCTTTGCATAACCTCATATTCTGTATTTGACTTGTCCATATTTGTTGAAGTTTTTTTTGGTTAAAAGTTTTTTACGGGATGGGGTAACCAGCCCCATTCCCAACAATCCTTAGTCGTTTTTTACGACATAATGGTAGGGTACAGTGTTACTATTCTTTGTTCCCCTTTCGGGCCCTGGTATCACATGGGTGTAACCTCATATTAGTCACTTCATAAAACACGCCTGAGGGAATAGTAGTAGTTTGTGAAGTCATGTGCTATAGGTTACATAGAAAGATATAGGAAAGGGTGTTCTTTTATTGTACTTTTTTCTATAATTATTTTCTAGGAGCAACAGAGCATCAGCATAGCCAAAGCTGGAATTGTGTGCAGGTCAGGTTCTTTGTAACATTTTTACAATATTTGTTGTGTGACTGTTTTATGAAGTTATTAAGGCTTGAGCTTACTTAGTGTCAATTATGTGACGGCATGTTGTGAAATGCAGGACCGGCTCTTGTCAGTGCATAAGTTACAGGTGATTACTTTGATGCGTAACTGTTGTTCTTGACTGGGGCATACATGAATTCAAGACCATATTGTATTGCTAGCTAGGTAGTCAAATAACATGATGTCACCATATGAAATGGAGAAGATTCAAGTTACTTTTTTTGTTTAATGAAAAAATTGATTTTTACTTTGTTTAACCTTTTCCTATTCAGTTTAAAACTGTCATGTACAGGTCTATATCCTTTCATCCGAACACCTGAAAACTGAAATATTCTGAAAATCAAAAGTTTCTTTGTGCAACTTTTCGATCACTATTTAGTAGATTTCTGGCTATTTTGGGCGACTTAGGTTACTTTTCAAGCACGATTTGGGTGACATCTGGAAAAATCCAGTTTCCGAAACTAAGCTGTCCCTAAGGATTTTTGGATGAAAGGATACAGACGTGCACTGTCCAAAAACTAAAATTTTCTGGAGCATCGTTTGACCGTTATTTTTTAAATTTCTAAATAAATGATTCATTTTTTGATAGTTTAATTTGTCTTAAGCACTCAACGGTTCCTTACTGGTGTATGTAACTTATTGTTATTGTTAATCAGAATCGACGTCATTGCACTCCGGGCAAACACATAGGTGCTCAGTCTCCCGCAGCAAATGTCGAAGGGTATGAATGCTAATTGTTCCTGTTGCGCACTGGTTGTATACACAGCGGATGCATCCTTTCATACGTCCATCCCAGCTGGTCATACGTTTGATGCCAAATTCCAGCAGTCTTAGCCTTGATGATTCATTGATTGCAGTGTCATTTTCTAATAGATGAACATGAATCGCCCTCAGTATTTCTTCCTTATTCCATGGCCAATGCACCTTTTAAGGGTGCTCATGAAGCTAGTCGCAGTGGGCTGATCACCTGCTTGCCAACCAATCTGATTACGGAAACAATGATAGATTGTTTGGTCTGTTTTTGTTCCACAAAGACGCCACTAGGCGTGGTGGAAACAGCGATAGATTGATCAATTTGTTGTTGCCCCAAGACGCCACTAGGCGTACTGGCCACATACTGCTTTGCCGGTTGATGGCTAAGGATGGAAGAAGAAGAAGAATGAAGCTAGTCTGTCAGCTCTTTCATTGCCACGTACCCCGCCATGACCAGGACAGTAGATCCATATCAGTTCTTGAAGATACGATGCTTCTATGGAGGTTTTCCATTCATGTTGAAGCCAACCATTTTGGACCTTTCGAAGCATGGATTGTGAGTCTGATACAATAACTGCCTTTGTTAATAAAGTCTCAGACAGCCATCTTAAGGCTGCAGTAACTGCCTCTACCTCCATTCTCATGCTGGAGGTTGTTATCATGTAAGCCCCGCTATGTTCAGCGACGGTTCTGCCCTTTACTCTAGCAGAGAAGTCCCACCCTGATTTATTACCACAGATTACAGACCCATCAGTGTACACAATGGCATCATCATCCCCAGCATTATCATTTATAAGCTGAACAACTTCCAGCTCTGCTCTCCCATTGGCCCAAGTTCTGCATTCTCTACCAAGGCTGATGATGACTTGCTGGTAGTTCATCCAGCTCTCATCTGACTTACTCCACTCTTCTCCCTTGAATATACTTTCAACTGGGGTCACCTGTCTAATAGTCTCCTCCGCATGCGCCATCCATGACATCCCCCTCTTTATTCACGCTCTTTTGATGTCAGCTATGTTCCCATGCAGGGGATGCCTTTTGTCTGTGAAATGAAATGGTTAAAAGCATACATGAGACACTTCAAGCAGTTTCTAAATGGTGTGATGAAGCCTGTGGGCTTTGGTGCTCCTTGAATAACTCCATATTGAAAGCAGATCTTCTAGACATTACTCTCAGTGGACAGAAAATTGAAAGGCAGAACAAGTTGAAATACCTTGGAGTAACATTCGATCGTGGGCTATCATATAAGCACCATGTTGATCACATCATACAGAAGTGCAAGAGAGGTCTGGCAGCCCTAAAAACAATGGCTGCAGTGCACCTGGAGCAGAGACTACTGTTTCTCTTGTATCATCAGCTGGTCTTGTATGTAATCGAGTATGGCCTGGGAATACTCACGCTGTCAATATCACAGTGTGAATGACTGGAACGCATTCAAAACGAAGGGATGCGTATAGTCTTGGGCTGCACGCGAGATACCCCTATTGTGATAATGCGGCACATGCTTGGATTGCTGTCAATTAGATCCAGATATACGATGACCCAGGTAAAAGCGTATGTGCGTGTAACCACAGACAAAAAGTATGTAACTTATAACAAATAGCAATCCTTTTTTAAAATAAAGTAATATATACATTTTTTTTTAAAATGGTATTAAATCAATTTTACAGATTAACAGTACACAAGAAACATGGGATGTTTTGAAGTTCACTCTTCGTCAGCCACAGTTACAAACAAGCAACAAAGACAAATATAGACAGGTCAACAGAAAAACACAAAGGACAGCAAACACGTAGAAAAAATTGATGAATGAATTTGTAAAAATGAAATGATGAGTAATACAGAGAGATGTAAAAAATGTGGTTTAGTTTGGTTTTTAAGGACCATCTTCATTGCACATAGAAAACTCTGTCAGTGCTCCAATCTCCACCCTTAGATCGCACAAGGAGGATCTCAGCACAGTACACGAACTCCATAGCACCGGCTAGGATCCCAATGTGTGTATACAGGAATTACACATTCTATAAATATTTTTGTGGTGGGTAGGTTTCCCTATTTTTAAAATGTGAAAAAATGAAAAAAGAAGAAAAGAATATCAACTCAAGTAATACAACAAACAACGAAAATAGAAAGTGAACTAATAAAGCAAAATAATGTATTGTGATAAAGATGAGTGTGACTGCATATCTCAGTGGTGTTTTTTTTTTAACTCTAGGTGTCCCAATAATAATAGATTAATAAACCTTGCCTTGAACAATGTATTTATGGCCTACATTTAAAATGTCTTTTAAAGTTGGAATATATATGTTTAGTTTACCAGCAAGAACATCTATTCTGGCTGCGGCAAACCCAGTTGGTGGTCATTACAACAAGGCGAAGACTGTGTCAGAAAATCTAAAGTGAGTAACTGCTTTGGTTAGTAAGACTTGGTAAAGAGTTGATTAAAAGCATATGTGTTGTTATATATCGGTAGTGGTGGTGATATCATTGGTAATGTGGTGGTAACCGCGGCAAAGTTTGTAATTTGGTGGTTCTCAGGAATCTGTGAGGAGACGAATAAAAAAATTAATGCAGAAAAAAAAAAGGCCCCGACATCCTCAAGCATGTCGTCAGAGGTGAGATTGAGAATTGGGGGGGGGGCACAGCCTTATGATTTAAAACATACTGCTATAGAAACCACCACTGCATATACATTTTACTCTTTAACCCCCAAGAGCCAGTATACTGTACTTCCCGCTAGACCCATTTGGCCCAATCAACAGTATACTGGCTTTCGTATCTCTTGATCCTTTCTAGGGCTGTTTTCTAATTTTGACAACTCAAAAACGCTATTTTCTTAAAGTATAGCCATCCATTATGGACTTTTGTTATTTTTGAATATGAACATTTTAAAACATTATTTCCAAACAAAAACATACTGGTATGGCCATTTTTGTTTGGGCCAAACCCACTTTTTTGCTTGGGACTGAAAGAGTTAAAAGGCTTTCTACAAGTGGGCCAACAGCAGTAGTGGTCCTAAACCTACTTAAGGAGCACAAAGGGAAACAGAAGAATAGGAAGTAGAGTAGTTTGTGCCAATTTTATTTTTAGTATGTTAAATGTGGTGGTTAAAATTAGAATTTATTTGTGCTTGTATGTGATTCTGTTGTTTAATGTCTAACATGGAAAAACTTGAAAGTAAACTGGAGTATGGATACATAAAGACTTGCAGTTTTGGTTTTTGTAAAAGATTGGTGACCTAGAGTCATTTAGTAAATGATAACTTGTCAACTTTGGCTTGTTGCCAAAATTTCTGGTTAGTAGTGAGTTAATTAACCCTTGAAGATTTTCAAGGACACTCATAAAGGAATGTCAGTTTTCAGAGCTGGTACATTTGAACTAAGGTTTTGTTTTGTCTCAGTTTTATACTTTTTATAACATTACCATACTTCAAAAAAACATTTTTGTAAACTTGAAAAGAACCGACTCTTAAAATTTAAAACTATATGAAAACTCAAAGCGACAAAAAAAATTTAAGAGTTAAAGACGCTTAGAGATAATGACAAAGTAGTTAAAATATAGTGCAGTCCAGATAAGCAGAACTTGGTTAAGTCAAAGCTATTTAACTTTGCAGGTCCTGGCCAGAAGTCTTCTTTGATAGAAACTCCTGATAAGCAGAATTTTGGATAAGCTGAAGTATTTTAGATGGTCCCAGCGACTTGTGCTTATCTGGACTGCACAAAAATTTGTTGTGAGCTATTGTTTGGTATATGCGCCACGATATGCCATTGAGCGATAGTGATTTTCTTAAAATATACTCCTTCTCTTTCAGATTGGGAAGTGCTTTGCTATCTCGTTTTGACTTGGTCTTCATAATGCTGGACAAACCAGATGAGGTCTGTTGTGTTTGAGTACCCTCTGTATTATGTACAATTTTTTAATGAGTTAATGCATAAAAGCCCAATATGTGTATTATCACTGTGACAAAAATGAGGAGGACTACAGTTATAAGGTGGTAAAGAATGGGGTAAACAAAAATATGTAATACGTTGTACTAGGACAAATGACAACCAGTTCTCTTGGAGTCTCTGAGGAAGCAAGAACAGGACCAGCTGCTCCCAACAAGCATGTCGTTATAGGTGACCTCAGATTCCGAGGGGGTCTATGATAAAACAAAGGTTGAAGAAAAGGGGGACTGCCGTAGGGTGAGTGGATAATTAAAAAAAAAAAATCAATAAAAGGTGATTCGTCTTACTAGGACAAAAAAATAAAAGAAAATAGCTGCCACAATGCCTTCATCAGGAAAAAAAGTTGAATAGCTTTCTTTTCTTTCCCTGATGAAGGCCTTGTGGCCGCACTGTTGGCGATTTTCTTTATCTTTTGTCCTGATAATACAAAGAAGGACTACTGCTGCCTAAAGAATATGGCAAGAGATTACTAATATGAGTTTGTGCATCGGGCTGGCAAACTCACCATGTTAAATAAATTGCTGTAGAAACCATCACTGCAAGACGTCTATAAGGGGACCACCTGCAGTGGTGACCCCATGCTCTAACATGAGCAAACAAGAAAAAGATGAGGAGGTTGTGGGTGTGCTATCATTGTGTAAAACAAATTGTTGCAGCAACTACTATGCAAGAACATATGAAGTGCACGATCTTCTTGTATTGGGGAGTTCATTTGCTGCATACTCCTGTAAAGAGCTATTTAAACAAAAATTTGGAAGACAATCATTCATTTGTGAGATGCCTGTTTGTTTTTATATGTTGATACTTGTATCCTGATGTTGATGCTGTATTTACTGTTAATATTTGCTTTTCTCTAAATCCTTCTAAAAGGAGATGGATTGTGTTCTGTCGGATCATGTCATGGCACTTCATGCTGGTACCAAAAGGTGATAAATGAAATAAGTAATCTTTATGTAGCTTTTTAGTAGAGTTCATTTGAAAGAAGAAGAGATTTTTGACATTTAACCTCTAGCAAGAGGTCACAGAGTGATACTCTGTTGTTACATACTTATGACAAAATAATGCAGTATGAAAAAGTATGATAAAGATCAAACAGTGTTATAACTACATTCCCGACAGTGAAACTAAAGAACAGTCGGGCGACCACAGCTGAGGTTCATAGATGTGTGCAAGATAGAGATGAGGGCACTGGACTTAAATCCAGCAACCTGGGAGGATGAAGCTACCGATCGCATTAAGTGACGATGCTCTCTTGGACGCCACCTCAGATTGGGCGAAAAGAAGCTCTCACGGCAAGCAGAAGAGAGGAGAAAACATCGAAAGGAACACCAGGAAAATAAGCAGCTGAAGGCTGTCACCTCATGGGCGCATTCCTATAGTGAGTTATGACTGAAGGGGTTATTATTATTGTGTCAGTGAAATCATAGTTCTTAACCCCTTCGCCACCGCAGGTTTTTCATTCCAAATGACAACACCATTTTCAGCTTAGTTCGTTCCCCTGAACGACAGGATAATTGTAATTTTATGGGTCATATATTTAATTTGACTGTAAACGGTTTATCGTAAAAGGAAACCCATTAAAAGTATATTCTGAACCAGAGCACACAAACTCTGACCCTGAATCTGGGTAATCTTTACATTTAGTGCCGTCTAATATGTGTATTGAGTCAGCATTAGAATTAGGGTAACCCTAAACCTAACCTCAACCTTAACTCTAAATGGAAAAGGCCTACGTGGAGGGTTATGAATGAATAATAAACCTAACCTACACATATTAAACATACTCGACGGCACAAAAGGTAAAGATTACCAGAATCTCAGTAAAAAGAGTTGTCAGAATCATTCAAGTTGAATAAATTCAACTCAAACAAGAATTTTCGTGCTCTTTTTTCCACAAAATGTTATGGTTCGGCAGTGCGACAGCGTCCATGTTTGTACTTTCGCTTTTGTAAAATCACTATTATCAGGTCTACCGTATTCGCTAGCAGTAAAATATTTTGTTCGTTTCAAGCTTAGTGGCCAGATTTTTCAATGCTGAATCCGATTATGCCCAGCAATTGCCGATACGGTTGTAAACAGAAGAGTTCTGATGCTTTTAAAATATGACGTACGCCGTACGTCTTATAGGTGAATTGGAGCGAGAAATCGCGCTACTTCCGTGACGTACGGCATACGGCATAGCGACAAATATTGCAAAGATTTATGCCGTACGGCGTACGTCATACTGGTGCTGAAAGGGTTAATGCCAGAATGAAGTGTTGGAACTGTGACGAGCCAGACTGGTGCTAGTGGAACAAGAGATGAGAAGAAGATGCTGGGGATAGATAGGACACACCTTAAGAAAATCTGATGGTTGCATTACAAGGCAGTCCTTGTTCTAGGATTCCCCCATAGTAAGAGGTAGAAGGAGACCAAAAAAACACATGGAGCAGAGAACTGGAGAGAAGTGAAATGGATTAGAAAAACGTAGAAAGATCTCGAGTGACTGGCACGGGACATGAGGACATGGCAGAAATGTGTTGAAGGCCTATGCTTCGTGGACAGCTAAGGGGTAATGATCTGAATGCCCGAATGAGTCACGTAACAATGTGTTATGTATTTTTATTAGCAAACAAGATTTATTTTAGAGTTCTCCAGGCCATTGTGATTTCTCATGATGCAGGATATTAATTCTTAATTCAACTGTTAATCACCCACTTCTTGTCTCTGCTCATGATTATAATTAATACAGGTCCATCTTGGTTGTGCTGTCTCCTTGGTTTTTGTCTTCCATTTTCAAAGTTCTGCTTCAAATGTCCATTTTTATTTATCTCCTCTGAAGAAAGCCCCTTGTAATATCCAGAATATCTCTGAGGAGTCATAAAGAATAAGGGCTATTGCTCCCTCAGGCATGTTGTCAGGGGTGACAAACATTAGGTTGTGCATCGGGCTGGCAACCTCATCAAGTAAAACAAATTGCTATATCTTCTTCTTCTTCGTTCGTCCTGAAAAGGACGTTTGTTACGTTGTGTCGCCGTTTACAGCTAAGCTGCGATATTTGCACCTGTCAGCCCGACACATCCGGTTTCATCATGGCATTTTTGGGACCGGGTTAGCCTTCCCTCTTCGATCCCTACTCTCTCAGCCAGACTGCAGTGATGCAGCCTGTTTCCAGGACCACCACTTGGAGGTGGAGTAGGGTCTTGGTCAGCTCTGGTTCGCTGACGCAAGCAGTCAAGCTATGGGTCGCTGACTGCATTCCTCACTGTTGACGCGTCTTAGGTCCCAAATTACTATATAAGTCAGTGCTGCAAGAGCACATGTAGGCTTTGGTGTAGGCTTCCTGTAAAAGTGACCAGCTGCATTGACAGCTCCATGCTCCATCAGGAGTGGAAGGAAGACAAATGTTAAGAGAGAGGGAGAGCGGTCTAGGAATGGATCAGGTGATGAGTTTTTGTGTCTGCCTTACGTGCTTTCTGTTTTCAATCAATCAATCAATACCCTTTAGCTCCCCGAGGAGCATAGGCCTTCAACAAACACTTCCAAGTCTTCCTGTCCCGTGCCATCCGCTCAAGTTCTTTCCATGTTTTCCTCATTATTTTCACCTCTGTATCCACTTCTCTTCTCCATGTGTTTTTTGGTCTACCTCTGCCTCTCTTTCCCTGTGGATTCCAGAACAAGGACTGCCTTGTAATGCTATCAACTGGTTTTCTCAATGTGTGTCCTATCCATCGCCAGCATCTTCTTCTCAACTCTTGTTCCACTGGCACTTGTCTGGTTCTTGTCATTAATTCCACATTTGTGACTCCATATGTTTCCCAATGCAATGAAAGCTCCTCTTGCTTTTTGTATTCTTATTTTGATATCACTGTCTGTCCCTCCAACTTTGTCTATATTACATCCAAGATATATGTACGATTCTACATCTTTTAGTGGTGTTTCTTCAAGTTCAACCTTGTTATCATTTCTTGCATTTATTCTCATAATCTTTGTCTTTTCCCTGTGTAATTTCAGGCCCACTTGTTGTGACCTCTTATCGAGAATTTTCATTTTCTCTTGTAACTGATTATGGTTATGGGACAGAAGAGCCAAGTCATCTGCAAAATCCAGATCATTTCTGTTTTCCTTCATCTTTATTTTCAATCAGTTTTGTGAATACTCTTCTTTGTCTCACTTTTGTTTGTTCAGTCCTTTCCTATAATTTACCCACCTGTTTACATTTATCACATTTAGCAGTTAGGGAAGATCTTTTTAAAATTGTAAATAATGCACTATTAATACCCAGTGGTATAATAAATGATGTGGTTTTTATATCATCAGTGGCTTGTTCTCCAAGGCTGCCCGGAGAGAGAGTCAGGTTAGTATTGGTGAATTCTCTACAGACTTTTCTCACTGCATGTCTTCAAGTTATCTTCTTCATTCATGATTGCAGTTATATACCAGCAATCATTTTATTCAAAAACATGAAAATGGCATGTTTTTGAGAAAACTAGAGTAGTTGTAGTCATTTGAAGAACTTATCTGGATTCATATTCTAATTATACAGGTTTGCTTTCTTTCGGCAGTGAATATAACGAGATCCGTGGCAAGGGGATTTCAGAAAAAAGTGGGAGATTTAGAGAAGATGAAAATTAAGAGGTGTGGGAAAAATTTTGCCAGAAGAAAATATTTATAGCACTAAGAATGAAGGAAAATGAAGAAATAGAGATAATCGTGCTAAAGAAAAGTTTCTGGGGCAAGGTTTACACAGATATAGAAAATTCTAAAGATTAAGACTGGGACATTCGAAATGGGAGAAGACACAGAAAGTAAAGGTTTAACTACAAAAAAAATAAAGAGGGGAACCTGAGGCCTGTAAACAGTAAATAAAAAAGAATATGGCCATGACTAAAAAAAGGGCAAAATACTTAAAAGAGAGATATCAACAAAGACAAGACATACCAGATGATGAGATACCTCTAATTTGTAATAAATTCAATATAATCACATCATTCCTCGCTTAGTTCAAATGTAGCATTTTAATAAGAACCATTACATGTTAGTGCATAAATTTTTTGAAGTTTTTTTTTAAAACTAGATTTGTAAGCTGTTACAGACTTGTTTAACAGTTATTCTTCTTGTATTTTATTGTAAAGCAATTTCATGCTTAAAAAGTGTAATTATATTTTAAATGTACACTGTATGGTGTGTCAACATTGGTTTGTGTAAAATTTAAATGTAAGTAATAGTAGGTTTAACACATAGAGGAATAAATGTACGTAATAGTAGGTTTAACACATAGAGGATTAAATGTAAGTAATAGGTTTAACACATAGAGGATTAAATGTAAGCAATAGTAGGTTTAACACATAGAGGATTAAATGTAAGTAATAGTAGGTTTAACACATAGAGGATTAAATGTAAGTAATAGTAGGTTTAACACATAGAGGATTAAATTTAAGTAATAGTAGGTTTAACACATAGAGGATTAAATGTAAGTAATAGTAGGTTTAACACATAGAGGATTAAATGTAAGTAATAGTAGGTTTAACACATAGAGGATTAAATGTAAGTAATAGTAGGTTTAACACATAGAGGAGAGAATTATAGACAGCCATGAAAGGGTTGCCCCTTCAGGCGACCATTGTCCTCTCAAGGCTGTGTGTGGTCCCGGTTGCCGGGTCCTCCCAGCGCAGTGGAGGCAGCGTATGGGTGCTGTGCCTGTACCAGATTGCTCTTTTTCGCGGACCTTCGGTCCCGAGAGAATTTTGGCTGGACAGACGTCTCGGTAGCGAAGAGGTTTTATAGCGGCAGTACACACGAGGGCAAGTTCGGGGCACAGCGGATTGATCAACCGCTTGCTTGTCACATTGATTACGGAAACAACAATTAATATTCTGTTGTACCAATAAACGCCTTTAGGCGTAACGGAACAACGGATAATTTTTTGTTGCCCTAAGACGCCGCAAGGCGTAATGGCCACTGACTGCTTGGTCGGTCTTTGGCTAAGGATGGAAGAAGATGAAAGGGTTGAAGAAGAGATGGAAAAACCTCAAGTGGATGGCACAGGACAGGAAGACTTGGTATGTTTGTTGAAGGCCTATGCTCCTCTGGAAGCTGAAAGGTGATGATGATGAATAGTTAGGCACTGGTTATAATTATATGTTAGGAGTAAACCATTAAATCTGTGGTTATTTTTATAGCTGTATAAAAGCCATGTTATTACATATTTATGCAATAATTTGTTTTAAGTTATAATTTTAATTTTGCAATAAAACATACTATACTACTGGACAAAAGTTAAGGGCCGCCATTCAGTTTAGACAAGGTTTATATAATTCTTCCTGAGCAGGGTCGATTTTCCAAATGTCCGGTAGCTTGAAATCTCTCAAGAAGTCTCTGAATGGTAGAGTGGGACACTACTAAACGTCTTGCAACATGACGAACAGATTGACCATCCTGAATCCATGCCATGGCTCGACCACAGTCTACAGTGCTGAGACTTCTCCTTGGTGGCATGGCTAATGCAGTGATCATTTCGACCACTTGTCATACTGATTTATTGCATACCAACGGTGAACACTCTTTACCGATGATCATTTTCCACGTGCATTCAAATTCAACTAAATTTTTCACCTTTTGAACTAGTGGGGCGTGTTGCAAAAACCATGAGTTTTTGCAGCAACAATGGCAATTTTCACGTGCGGATTAAAGTGACCCAGTTTTTTTACATTTAAAAAAAATTAACCTAGTGCACACAGAAATGTATACACATTTCTCTGAGCTCAGTTTTAATGACATTTTCACTTGTCTTTACAGTTTGCCAATCAATTATATAAACCTTGTCTAAACTGAATGGCGGCCCTTAACTTTTGTCCAGTAGTATATTTTGCCTCATTTTGTTAATCGATCTGAGCCAAGACGTTTCTTTTTTCCCTTTTGCCTAAACCCACAGACTTTCTCAGTTACTCTCTTATTATTCCTGGTCTCTGTCTCATTGCTCAGGTCTTAGGTTAATTCTTTCTGCCCACTAATTAATGGTCATGCCTTCCATCTCTTGTATATTTACTATTGTTTTCTGTTTTCTTTCTACATGACCAGACCCATCTCAGTCTTTCTGCTTCAGTGATATTAGCTGTAAGGGAAGATTATATGCTTCTTGTTCTTTGGGGGTCGGAGTGGCTAAGAGGTATGGCATCCGCCTCTAATTCTAAAGGTGCCAGGCTCACTCCCAGTACAGGGAATATAACTGATGGACATTTTTTTCAGAACCAACGATTCCTAATGATGTCACTCCCCGCTGATCTCCTGGGTAGTGAGATCGGATGCCTAGCCTTCTTGAATAAGGGCGAAAAAATAGGAGGTCCCGTGTGCAAGTTGTGAACGTTAAAAATCCCTTGGTAGTTGAAAATCATAAAGAGTAGGCCATACGGCCGCTGCCCTGGCAAAATTTAAAAATGAGGACACCACAAAAATATTTATAGAATGTGTGATTCCTGGATACGCACATTGGGATCCTCACTGGTGCTATGTTTATACACTGTGCTGAGGTCCTCCATGTGTGATCTAAGGGAGGAGATCAGAGACTGATGGAGTTGTCCATGTGCAATGAAGGTGGTCAAGACCAAACCAAACCAGTTCTTGCTCTTATCCTCTCTTCTGCACGAATATTGTTCTTAACAGTGTGGCATGTTTCCTGACATAATTCAGACAAAAATAGATTTACATTAGTACCTATGTGATATATCTCTCATTTATACACACTTCATTTTTGGGGCAAAGGTTTATTAACAATTGCTCTCTAACTTATTGTATCTTTGACTTTACAAAAAAAATTTTGCAAATTAAAACGTTTGAAGTAGATATTTCATACATTGTATAAGCCATAAATAGTTCACTCAGTTGACACATTATTTAAGCTATAAATAGTTCACGCTGTTGTATAACTTGTACTTAAAGAATAAATCAAGAATTGAGTGGGAATGTGAGAAACCTCTTTCGGAGCGTCTGAAAACGTCTAGATCTGAGATGACAGATCCCATTCCTCATCAGCTGTTAAGAAAGGTGAGTCACAGAAAAAAATTTATTTCTCATTCTCATTTTTTTACTTTTTTTTTTTTTCATCATCTCAAAAGTTGAGTATGTGGGGAGTATTATAAATCAGGAACTTTGTGTTAGCACCACAGCAACAAATAAGCAAACAGAAATCAAAAGAGATTGGACATACACAGAGGAAACCAAACTCTTTAACATTATGCATCAGGCACTTACGTGGCCATTCATTCATTTTCCTTTTCGCTCCTTACAGAGCCACCATTGCATCTGTTCCCCTTGCAAGAAGCCTGCACCAAGCAGTCATATGCTCATGCAGCTGTAGTTTCTGTGGCAATTTTGAAACGATGAGTTTGCCAGCCATCTTGCAGGGAAAGAGGACAATGGGAAAACCAAGGAATGTGTACAGTAGAGACACTTTGACAGAAATGAATAGAAGACATACCTGATAGAATATAAAGTGGTAAAAGGGTAAAGGAAAGAATCCCGTTACACACCCATTGAGGCATATTGGGAATATGGTGTTAGGCCCATATTTTCTTGACCATCGGCACACTAGGGGTGATGTGGTCAGCATCACGCCGGCCGCCTTAACCTTCTCAAAGTTGCTCTGGTACCCAGTTGGGGCTGGGTCGACCCAGGAGCCGTTTGCAGCCCAAAAATATCCCACCTCATCTGGGGATCGAACCATAGACCACTGAGCTAGGAAGCCAGTGCACTAACCACTATGCTACCGTGGCTCCAAGATAAAGTGGTAGAGAGACAAAATAAATTCTCACAGACCATGTACTCAAGCAGACAAAGGGCATTGCTTTCTTTCAAATGTTGTATGTGATCTAATGTCATATAATCAATTAACATTTATTTAAATTGGGAGTGAAATAAAGTAAATATTCAAACCAAACAGTGAAAAAAACAAAAGGATTCTGTAGAAAATATAAATACTGAAGTGCCACTTTTCATAGAGCTAAGTGAACTTAAAGAAATTTATGATTTTAGGGATTTACTGCTAGAATTATTATAATTTATGCAGACTGCATTTTGCAAGATTACAGGCTTTAAAATGTTGTAAAACCATGTAAACTGCACTTAATTAGGTCATTCTGTCCCAAAATAAAAAAGACTAGGACCGGTTAAAATACTTCTACTTATTCAAAATTCTGCTTATCAGAAGTTTGCTCAAAGATGGACATTTTTCGGTCAGAAACAGAAAGAAAGCATAAAGTCATTGTTTTAAGGGGAGGTTAAACCCCCAAAATGAAAAACACAGAATTATAAGTTAATATCTATATCTGGTCATTTATACTAGCAAAATGACTGAAAAAAATACAAAACATTGAGGTATATACTAAAAACTTGCAATCTATGGCGGAAAAACAGTGAAAAAAAGGCAAATTTTAGCTTTTTTTGGGTATTTTGTTGCCCAAAATATCTCAAATGTGAGTACAACTTGAGATGAAATTTGGCTGTTTCATTTGTTAATATATGATAATGATTGTATACTAAAATAATTTTGATTGGTTTGATATCTGAGTTTTTTTGGATTTTAACATACTTACTTACTTACTTACTTAGTCGTTCCCCTTCTACCGTGAGGTGTAGAGATTTTAACATACCAATCGAAAAAAAGTTGAAATTTTTAAGGGGGGTATCTTAGCTATTTTTCAACAGTTTTGTAGTTTGTTAACATCTATCCTTTATTTTAGTTTATTTTAATGAGCACTATGTGTGCAGCATGTGGCCCAAAATTTATTGCTGTATCACTAATGGTTTTTGAAAAATCATGGGCAACGTGCCCACATTTGTGTGAAAAATGAGGTTTTGAGAAAATTAAGAAAAAAGGGAGGAATTACACTTTTACACAAAATTTACTCACCTCAGTATCCCTCTGCTATGTAGGAATCATCTCTGGTATTTTCCTTTATTGATTCCATGTTCTGTGTCATACTTTGCAGCTTACTTTTCATTAAATTCTTCATTTCAGCAGACTGCTTGCGCTTTTCGTCAGTTTCCGAAAAAATACATCCTTTCTCTGGTAGACATGTACTATGTGGGGGGAAGCGATTGCTCTACCCTCAGCAGACTTAGTACATGTAGGAGAGGCTTTGCTCTCAATATTCACAAGATTAGGATACCCTTATCAGATATTAACTGACAATGGTTCACAATTCAGAGGGAAACTGATGGAGGAAGTTTTTAGGATTTTTCAAAATATTCTCGTCCGCACATTTTATCATCCACAATCGATTGGACAAGTGGAAAGATATAACGGGACTCTACTTACAAATTTATGTAAGCTCGCACAGGAGAAACCAGAATCCTGTGATTCGTTCTTACCTGCAGCTTTATTTGCGTATAAGGAGGTACCCTACCACTCTACTGGAATACCTCCAGCCACGTTATTATTTCGATGACCCATCAAAGGACCCCATGGTTAATAAAAATTAGCCAGTCAAAATTATTTTTACACATGAAACTATGTTTGAAAAACTTGAATTCTGTTTGCTTCAGGGAAATGAATATGGTACCGAAAATTAAAATCCATGCATTAGAAGCAACATAGCATCACAAATATACCAATTTGTATATTTTACATATATATCATTAGGTAAAAATACACTTACCTGACATACTTTAAAAATTTATATAAAATCATCCACAAAGGTTTTAGTGAAAATAAACATACAGAAATGTGGGCAAATGAATGTACTTTCCAGTGCAATATGTATCTAAAATTTGATATTTTCAATGAAATTCTTCATTTTTGGGGGTTAAACCTCCCCTTAACTGTTTCTTGCAAAAACATTTCTTCATTGTTAAAATAACATTTTTGTACATTTTTTTTTACTTTTAAAAAGCAAATTAACAAAATCACATGATATTTTTTAGTTGCGTGGTTGAAAGTACCAAAACATTAAAAAGTCTGCATGTCATAATTTACTAATCTCGTATCCTGTACTGTGTTGTCAGAGCATAACACAAACAAGCCCCCATGTATGTAGTTCACTGGGGAGACACAGGAGGAATAGGGTGACTGCTACGTCGGTCATGTCATAAGAGGCAGCTAATATCTCCTTCTACGTAGGGCCGGCAGCCTTATGTAAAACAAGTTGCCACAAAAACCACCAATGCAAGAACACATGAAGTCTTTTATGCAGGACTCCTACAAGGGGACCAGCTGCCGTGGTGGTGGCTCCATGCTCTATATAGAACAAACAAGGGACAATAAAAAGATAACATGAAAATAGAAACTCTGAATCACAAGAGACAGTAGACATTCAGTTCAGCTTATAAAGTCGTCACACGAGAAATGACATGAAGAATGTTTACCCCAACACGAATTGGCAGATGCCCACTCTGAGAACTTGACTTCTGTTCTGGCTTTGCACTTTGAGATCTAGTATAAATGAAATCTAAAGTTTCAAACACCACCCCAACCCCCTTTGCCACAGCAGTATCTGCCATTGGACTACCATTACTTTCTTTTTTGGTTAACTTGACAGTCTCTACACATACTTTTAAAAAAAAAAAAAACGAGAGTAACTGAGGCAGATCGTTAGTAAGAGTTACTGCCCATAAACCACATGATTTCCATAACATATCATAGTCGCTTGTCATGATATTGTTTTCTTCTACTTCTATGCCATTCGCTATCATAATCACATTATTTTCTCCATAAAGCTAGCTATCTGTCTCTGTTAGTGATTACGTTTTCAGCAGTAACCCTTTATTACCTGAGTCTGGTCATTTAAAAACATGTAAAGACTGCCGCCCAACATCAAACAATGTATCACCTTATCCGTCCAAAAAATTATGCAGGGTCACAAACATTTATTTATTACTTGGTCTTCTGACAGGGACAGCGACAGAACATCTGCTTAAGCGGGGTCAAATTTGAGGTGGGACTGATAAATTACCTGAACTTTTCTGAAAATTCTAGTTATCAGAATTTGACTTAACTGGAGTTTTTTTTTAACAAAGCCAAATAAGACATTTGGCCGGGACGTTCAGAAATGCTTCTACTTAAGCAAAATTTAACTTAAGCAAGTTCCTCTTAAGTGGACTGCACTGTGTGTGTGTGTGTGTGTATATATATATATATATATATATATATATATATATATATATATATATATATATATATATATATATATATATATATATAACCTTTTTACATTTCTGCCCTGAATAACAAGCAGATATTTATCATTTGACGTATAAATTATATGTATAATAATAATACATGTTAAAGGTGCATTTTAAATCTATAACGAACTTTGATGTTAACTAAAATAAACATTGAAACTATTAATATAGTAATAAGTTGTAACTGTTCTATGAAATAATGGGTGTAACATTAGAAAAAAATATTCTCAAAGATTGAGGTGCTTGAGATATAATCATCATCACTTGAGATATAATCATCATCATTTTCCTTTTCGCTCCTTATGGAGCATGGAGCCACATCTGTAGCTGGCTTCCTTGCAGTAAGCCTGCACAAAGCAGTCATGTGCTCCAGTAGCAGAGATGTTTGTAGCAATTTGTTTTACATGATGAGGTTGCCAGTCTCTTCTTCTGCATTCAGTTTGTAGTCATGCTAAATCTGCTGGCCTGTCGCCAGGACAACGTCTACAGTCTTTTCCAGGTCAGTGCCATGCAAAACCTTATACTAGTCACTGTTTACGACATGCTGGGAGAGTAGAAGTACTATTCTTTCTTTGTTTCATCAGAGACCTCCAGGAACTACACAAGGCTTCAGATAATAATAATAAACATAATAATACCTCCTTCAGATATAACTGACTATGGGAATACGCCCCTGAGGTGAAAGCCCTCAGCTGTTTTTTTTCCTTGTGTTCCTTTCGACGTTTTTTTTATCCACTCTTCTGCTTGCTGTGAGAACTTCTTTTCGCCCAGTCTGAGGTGGCACCGTAGAGAGCATCGCCACTTAGTGTGGGCAGCAGCTTCATCCTCCTCAGATATTATAGAGGATAATAGAAGGTCTAATTTTGAGAGTGGACAGTCAGGTACAGGGCATGACCTAGACAGCATGTAGGGTCTCAGACTGTATAAACATGCTTCATAGCACAAACACCAGGAAGAAATCATGTCTGAAAATCTGAGATCATTGGAACTGGTATTATAATTCTTTGTCATATGTCTTAATAAAAAGACCTGCGGCTTTTTGGTGCTCCAGAATTGTAAAAATACATTTTAGTTACAGAACCTGCAGCAGGCTTCATTTAGTTGCACAGATCAAAATTTGGGCTTAATTTAGTTGCACAGATCAAAATTTGGGCTTCATTTAGTTGCACATGCATGGAGGCATATCTGGAGTCATCCTTATATGACCACCAGCTATGCACAATGCTACAGTATATGTATGTGGACGTGAACCTATGTCTGTGAGGCTAATTACATCCTCATTGACTCTTGAAATCATCCACACACTTCCAGGGATTCCCTCTATGGTGAAATATGATGAGAACCCAGCATTGCACACTAAGCTTGGAGAAGTCACTTGAGCCCCAGGTGTAATTCTTTGACTTTGACTTGGTTGACTGCATGCAGAAGGATCTCACTATGGACCCAGAGATAGGCAGGGGAAGCTGATAAGTGGCTCTGTGCAGGACGTAACAATTCCTTGGGAGAGCCCAGAACCAGAGTACAGTATTTTAGCTCTGCATAGTTGGAGAGCCTCCTTGGATGGCGGGGAATGCACAGTATACCACGCACTTCTTACTTCTAGCTCTGGACCAGATGTGACGATCCTTTAAATGCAAGCCAAGCTGGAGAAACTGGAGCTGATGACTTCAATTCAACACATTTCGGAATGACAGAAAAGCCACAGGAAAAGCCTAGATCTACAGTGTAGATAATACCAAGGAGTCTTCAACTTGGTATTGGCTGCTAAAGAGCAAGAAGCTCAACAGCCCTAGTTAACAACAACAACAAAATTTAGTTGTGCAGTTCAAAATTTGGTTTTGGGAGTCATGTTTGGCTGAATGTAGTTTCACCACGTTTCGTAATCTCAGTGGGTTAATCTGACATTTTAATTTAATTTAGTGTAGATTTTAAATGAAACTCTTGTCTTGGAAAGGGGAGGGAACACTTCCTCAGGATCATGTGTAATTGTTTCACCATTTTTGAAAATATACTGGAAACATCCTGTTTTAACTCATTCCTTGTATTCTTTAGTTAATGTACCATTAATGTGTCTGCTCTTTGTTTATCACTTTTCCCCCCAGTATATTGGGTATGCAAGAAAGTATGTTCACCCTAAGATTGGACCAGAAGCAGCAGCTGTAATACAGGTAATTGCATATTACTACAGTCTGTTGATCGTTGAAACAGAAATGCAGAATATCCTGCAGTAATTCTGCCAGTTTTTTGTTTTAGCTTTTATTAATTGTGATCATGCAACTTTACTGTTTTCTTATTTGATTTTATTATTTTCCACGACAGGTATAGATTCTCTTATGGGGCTACATTTCTAATGCTGCAATTGATTCTTGCGTTTATTTCTTCATTGTCCAAGATTTAAATCTCTGCAGCGTTAATGATTCTACATAATGTTGTATAACTTATCCTCCTTCCACCTCTAGAGACTTGTTTGTTACTTTGTTCATTAACATTCTGCTTAAGCTTGCTAAAAATGGACCTATGATAACTTAATAAATTGAACTTCAGAGGGGTGATGAAGAATGTAGGGTGATGAACAAATACTGTGTCATTGACACTGTCAGTGCCTGAGAACGCTGAAGTAGTAATCTGTGGTAATTAGGAATAGTAGTCTTGTTTTCATTTGGCTGCTCTGACCACAGAGATGTTTCTGCTTCAAGCTAAATTTTTCTTCAGCCTTCTTAGTTTTTGCTCATCTCTATCCAGTCATGTTTTAAAAAATCTTTTAGGTCCATCTTTACTGCCAGTTTGGCTTGTGTTAACCCTTTCCCTGGTAAAGATGACATCTGGATATACTTTCATTAAGTATGAAGAAAATTACCATTTAATGTTACCTTGTCATTGGATATTAAACTGAATGCTAGAAACTAATAAGTTTATTTTAAAAGACAGCAAACAGGTTTGTTTTTAAAAAAAAATGTTCGAGCTAGAGAAATCTTGTCAAGTTTTTTTTAAAAGCAATGTAATAAACGTTTTGAATTTAAAATAAAAATTTAAAACTGAATAAGACTGCTATAGAGGTTTCAGTGTTAGCTGCTACAAATCCAAGATTTTAATGCTTTACATCAGGAATTTTACTTGTCACTGCGTCAACGTCACCAGAGTCGAGACAGCACACCGATTACCACCAGACAACTGGAGTCTCTCATGAGGTTGGTGATATTTTTATTTTTCCTTTATTGTTCTTTGTATATAACGTTTTGTGATCTGTGGTATTTGTTGCTGGATTTTTAAGTCTAAAAAAAATTTACTAGACGATAGATATACAAAGTTCAATTATCATAGTACACAGATGGCCACAGATACTACAAAACACCACTAGACATTATGGCCATTGATTTCTTTGTCATTCAGTGGCCATGGATCCAAGAAGAAGATATATATGATTTGACAGAAGAATATTTAGAGTCAGGTGGGCAGCTAAAATCAAAATGTAATAGAGATACTTGAAATGTACACTGCATGTTACAGAAGTTCAACAACAGTGGTGACAGAGGACAACATGGGGCCTGATGTTATCAGCCAGTGGGGCACTTGATAACCTGCCTTGACTCAGACAGTGTTATTTATGTCGGCCAGTGGGGCACTTGATAACCTGCCTTGACTCAGACAGTGTTATTTATGTCGGCCAATGAGGCACTTGATAACCTGCCTTGACTCAATTAGTGTTATTTGTGTCAGCCAGTGTGTCACTTGATAACCTGCCTTGACTCAGACAATGTTATTTATGTGGGCCAGTGGGGCACTTGATAACCTGCCTTGACTCAGACAGTGTTATTTATGTCAGCCAGTGTGGCACTTGATAACCTGCCTTGACTCAGACAATGTTATTTATGTGGGCCAATGGGGCACTTAATAACCTGCCTTGACTCAGACAGTGTTATTTATGTCAGCCAGTGTGGCACTTGATAACCTGCCTTGACTCAGACAGTGTTATTTATGTGGGGCACTTGATAACCTGCCTTGACTCAATTAGTGTTATTTATGTCAGCCAATGTGTCACTTGATAACCTGCCTTGACTCAATTAGTGTTATTTATGTCAGCCAGTGTGGCACTTGATAACCTGCCTTGACTCAGACAGTGTTATTTATGTCGGCCAGTTGGGCACTTGATAACCTGCCTTGACTCAGACAGTGTTATTTATGTCGGCCAGTGGGGCACTTGATAACCTGCCTTAACTCAGACAGTGTTATTTATGTCGGCCAGTGGGGCAATTGATAACCTGCCTTGACTCAGACAGTGTTATTTATGTCGGCCAGTGGGGCACTTGATAACCTGCCTTGACTCAGACAGTGTTATTTATGTCGGCCAGTGGGGCACTTGATAACCTGCCTTGACTCAGACAGTGCTATTTATGTCAGCCATCGTGGCACTTGATAACCTGCCTTATCTCAGACAGTGTTATCAGCCTTCCATATCAGGATAACACTTGACCAGGAATATCACTGACATTTCTCAAGACTTAATGGCAACACTTGACCAGAATCATCATTACCCTTCATCTCCCCAAGGAGCATAGGCCGTCAAAAAACTTGTGCCAAGTCTTCCTGTCCCATGTCTTCCTGTCCCTGTGCCCAGTGTCTTCCTGTCCCATTGGAAAGTCTGCTGTCCATGACAGTGTCAAGTACTAAAAAGCCATACTTGATAACCGCCTTATCTCATTTTCGATATCGATAACACTTGACCAGGTAACCATTACAAGACTTAATGGCAACACTTGAAGTCATCTGACTCAGACAGTGTTTATTTATGTCGCCAGTTGGGCACTTGATTTTGTCACAGTGTTATTTATGTTGCACAGTGACAAATGTCGGCCACAAAAATTGATCAGACAGTGTTATTTAACACTGCCTTGACTCAGACAGTGCTATTTATGTCAGCCATCGTGGCACTTGATAACCTGCCTTATCTCAGACAGTGTTATCAGCCTTCCATATCAGGATAACACTTGACCAGGAATATCACTGACATTTCTCAAGACTTAATGGCAACACTTGACCAGAATCATCATTACCCTTCATCTCCCCAAGGAGCATAGGCCGTCAAAAAAACTTGTGCCAAGTCTTCCTGTCCCATGTCTTCCTGTCCCATGTCTTCCTGTCCCGTGCTGCCATCAGGTCAAGGTCTTTCCATATCTTCCACATCCCTTTCATTTCTGTCTCCAGTTCTCTTCTTTGTGTGTTGTTTGGTCCTTCTCTGCCTCTCTTACCATAGGGATTCTAGAACAAGGACTCTCCTGTAATGCTATTAACAGGTTTCCTCCGTGTGTGTGTCATATCCATTGCAAGCATCTTCGTATGATCTCTTCTTTCCACTGGCAGTGTCTGGTTCTTGTCATCAACCAGAATCTTACTCGGCCAGAGTAGAAAGAAGAAAGTCTCCACTGAAAGAACAGCCAGCTGCTTAGATGAAGTAGTTATTGTAGCCGTGTGCGAAGCACAGGCTATTTTAGTAATGTTTAAGAAGACTAACGATAATTTAGTAGGTGTCATAGAATGACAATTATTAGCACCAATTAGGTTTTCATTTTAAATAAAAGTACCATAAAATCTCGCGTATAATACGCACAGTTTTTACTCATTTTTGCCCGCTAAAACTCGGGTGCGTATTATACGCAAGTACTAAAAAATACGTCATTTTCGATATCGAAAGTAACCTACATTGGAAAGTCTGTCAAGTTTTTGTCACAATTTGACAGTGAAAATGGGACAAAATTGAATGTGCCATGTGTTTTCTTATGTGTCAGACATTGTTGCAAAACGCATTTCGCACTCTTGGTCTTCAATCTGTTTTGATATTAAGCTTGGTTGTGAAGTTTGTCATTTGATTATTTTGAGCCCTAAAAATGAATTCGAGAAAATGTTGTACTGCAGCAGAAAAGCTCTTAGTGGTAAAATATGCAGAATCTAACGGCAATCGGGTAGCAAGTCGACATTTTTCCATTAACGAGTACAACATTCGATTATGGCGAAAAAACAAAGAGGCGCTGCAAGTGTTGCCTAGTAAGAAAAAGGTGAATCGTGGGTCACCACCAGATCTTCCAGACCTAGAAAAAAACATTATTGGAGTGGGTAGTGGATAGAAGGCAACAAGGCATCGGTGTTTCATGCATTGAAATCCGACTTAAAGCTCTGGAACTTAAAAAATCTCGTACAGGCACAACAACATTTAAAGCGTCATATGGATGGGCAGTTCGTTTTATGAAGCGACATGGTCTTTCAGTTCGTCGAAGAACTACTATCGCGCAGCTTCTTCCATCTTCTTTCAGTTTTTTAACAAATGTTTCATAAAATAAAATCTTGAAAAATTATGGTGCGTATTATACACGAATTTCCATTTTACCAGAAAATTTTGGGCTAAATCAAGCATGCGTATTATACACGAGTGCGTATTATACGCAAGATTTTACGGTATGCATTGAGGTTACTGCAGTACAAGCAGATCATTGTGACCCACTGTGTGTCAAAGTGATTAATAGATAGGCTGCACTAAGTGACTGAAAAAGTTTGCATCAGCAGTGGTTCTCAAAATATATAGAAAAGGTCCCTAACAAAGTTTGATGCTAGTAACAACAATAAGTTTAGAAGCGTTCATAAGCGCTTGAAATGATAAAATAATAGAGTCAGCAAGAGATGAATAAAATAGAATGTCTGTCAACACGTAGAGCAGCACGTGAGAACGATTACTAAAAAGTAGAATTATAAAAACTAAGATCATGTTGATCAAAGGAGGGGCAGCAGAGACAGACAGAGAAGCAGTGCCAGTAGCAAGTAGAGCAACACTTTAGACCCCAATCTCCAAAATTTTAGGGATAGAAACAGAAATAAGAAAAGGATCTCTCCAACACTCTTCAGCATCAAGCACTATGTCTTCGGTGCAAGTTTTCCTAACAAAGGAGAGGTAACAAGTATCTATATATATTAGTTGTGCCTGCTCAAACATTATGCTGAAAAACATTTAAAAATCTAGTGAAAGACATATTCATATAGTCACAGTTTCGCTGATAACGTAGACCTTCACGTCAGAAGAAAGATAACATTACAGCTCTGCCTGAAAGAGAAAGTTCGCCCGCTTATCAAATCTTAAAGAGATCTTATAAATTTTGGACACCAGAGATGTTGAATAGAGGAGAACCACTGTAGTTGCATTTTTCTGAAGTTGATACAGCAATAAAGTTAATTGTCGCAAATAACTTGTTGGGGTAGACGTCGAATAGGAAAGAGAAACAAGACTGACTTACATCGTTAAGAAATAACCAACCATGTATTACACTGTTCTGAATTTGTAAATATTGTAAAAATGAAAATTGGAAGAAACTGTTTAAAGGAATTATAAGCCAATAAATATATAAACAACATATGGATTTTGTGAAACATTAAACGTAATTTTGTCGTGACATCAAAGAAATAAATGTCGTCAAGCTTCATCATTGTGGACAGTGTTGGTGAACGTTTGTGATTGTGAAGATCATCTACATTGAACAGCTCCACCATCATGTGGTTGCTCAGAAAAGAACCTGGAAAATGAGGTTTCCCATTGCCTCAAAATACCTGTGGCCATAACCATCTCAGTTGTTAACCTGGCACAATCTGTTCTACCACAAAACTATACGATCACGCAAGGAAGACACATAACAAGACAGACTACAACCTAGAAACATATCGCTGAAAGAATAAAGTCGTTAACAAAGACTAATACTTGACACACGAACAAACACACCTGATGGACAAATCTTCTATTCTACTAACACAACCAGACAGTTAAAACAAAACACAGACTATGCGGCCACATTATCATTTGATATTAGGTAATTACAATTAGGTAATATTGACAGCTGATTATATATTGTGTGTAGTACTATCTTGTGTAGACTTTGGCATTGGTAAAGAAGAAAATTCTGTTTGTTTAGGTTAACAGGAGCCAGGGCTCGTCTTGAACTTCGGGAAGTGGCATCCAAGACAGATGCGGAAGATGTTGTAGATATCATGAAACACAGGTTTGGTCTATAAATACAGAATATGTGGCTGTGTGTGAGAGTAAATCTTGGATCCGCACAGATTTAGTGTAAAATTTAGCACAAACTTCATTTTATTAAAAACATTTCATTCCTATGAAGCAAAGGCCAGTATTAGTAGCCCTCTTCAAGGCACTGTTCAGCGGCTCCGTTCAGAAGATAGTGTAGTTGTTACGACTTCTTCAGGATCTTTTCTGCAACTGCTGCCATGGCAGGGTACTTAAGCCTTAGAAACCTTTTACAAACACCACACACTGTGACTTACAAACACATGATGATAGTGACAGACACACTTTCATCAATGATCTTGGTTTTGATGCAAAGTTATTAACACTGTGTTATTAGCATATTGAATTATTTTGCTAATGAAATTTGAAGTGACGTTTCTGGAATAGTTTATCAAAACTGACTATGACAACTCATTTTCATCATCATCTCAACCCATAACCCGTCATGGGTCGTAGGGGTGCCATGGTGGAAGCATCAGCAGACAGGGTCCTCCACTGCTCTCTATTCTCAGCAATGCGTACAAGTGTGGAGAAACCGTGTCCTGCCCATTCTTTGATGTTATCAGCCCAGGATTTTCTTTGCCTTCCTCTTCTCCGTTTACCTTCGACTGTTCCCTGGAGGATCGTTTTCGAAAGGGAGTCATGACGAGTTACATGCCCAAACCAGGCAAGCTTTCGACGTTTCACTATTGACAAAAGTGGTTCTTGGTGGCCTGCATAGGTGTTTATCTTCTCTCTAACATAGAATTTGTTTTGTGCTCTTTATAGCAAATGCGCAAAATTCTTCTATAACATTTATGCTCGAAAGCCTGAATCCTTCGCTCCGTATCTGCAGTGAGTGTCCAGCCCTCACACCCATACAAGAGAATAGATATACAAGTGATTTGTATAATTTGATCTTCACAGGAAAACTGATGTTACTTTTCCAGATCACATTCAACCTTGTCATGGCAGCTGAGGCCATCTCAAGTCTTGTCTTGATTTCTTTATTTGATCTTCCATCACTACATATAGTGATATTTAAAGGTGTTAACTTCTTCTAACGTTTGCCCATTTAACGTAATGTTGGTCGGAACATGTTTCTTATGGCTATTCACCAATATCTTGCTTTTTTCTATATTAATTTCCATCCCATATGTTCTTGTTACTTTCTCCAGTCTAGAGGTAAGGTCTTGAAGTTCTGATTCTGTTCCAGCTATCAGATCAATATCATCAGCAAAACGTAGATTACACAGAGGTCGGCCTCCAATCGATATGGTTGATTTATAATCGTAGAGAGCCTCCTGCATAATATGTTCTAGATAAATGTTAAAGAGCACTGGTGACAGGATACATCCCTGGCGAACTCCTACAGTTGTTTTGAAAAATTCTCCAATGTCATTGCTTGCAAAAACAGCACTGCTTGGTCCTTGTATAGTGCTTCAATGATATCTATGATGTTGGTATCAAAATTGAATTTCTCATTATTTGCCATAAACCTTCATGCCAGACTCGATCGAAGGCTTTTGTGAAATCGATGAAGTTATGGTATAAATCATGTTGATGCTGGAGATGTTTTTCGATCAGTAATCTAATATTGAAGATTTGTTCTGAGGTACTTCTTTTTGGTCTAAAGCCAGCCTGTTCCTCTGACAAGATTTCTTCTGATTTCTGTTTTATTCTGTTCAAAAGTATCCTTAACATCACCTTACTTGGATGACTAATAAAGCTAATTGGTCTGTAGTTCTTGCACATTTTTAGATTTCCTTTCTTTGGAAGCGGTATTACTAATGACTGCGTCCATTCTTTTGGCCATTTTTTTGTACTCCATATCTTCTGGCAAATTGTTGTCATGATTTTTATTATATCTGGTCCTCCATATTTCAAGAGCTCTGCTGGGATATTATCCACACCCGGTGACTTCCCTCCTTTCATCGAACATATAGCCTCTTCCACTTCTTCCCGTAGTATTGCTGCATTTCCGAGTTCTCTGTTTTCGCACTTAATGTTGTTTAATATGCCTAAGTCAGTGTCAAGTTTACAGTTATATAATTCTTTACAATATTCTGTCCACTTCTCATTACAGCTGTTTTTTCATTGAGCAGAGCCCCATTGCTATCTTCTATGACAGTTACCCTGGGCTGTTGGGGTTTTGATAGTTTTCTTAATGTGTCAAAAGCTGCCTTGCTGTTACCTTTTATTAGCCCCGTATTAATGGACTCACATGATCAGCTACCCATTTTTCTTTGGCCTGTTTCATTTTCTTCCTAATATTTTTATTCACCATACTGTATTGCCATGCTGCTTCAGGAACCTCTTTCTTAACCTTTTTCATTTCTCGCCGTGTATCACATAACTTCAGAATTTCACACTGTGTTATTTTCTTTCTTTTAGTATAATGAGCACGTCTTTCATGTTCTCTGTGAAGTTTATTTGAGAGCTGCTCCAACAGTTGCCTCAAAGATTCCCGCGATTTCTGGATTTGTCTAAATTGAATCTTAACTGAGAACATCTGTTTTGATTATAGTTCTTTTTGAGTTTAAGCTTGAGCATCATCAATACCATGTCGTGATCACTACCAATGTCGGCGCCAACTCATTTTAGTCAGTTACAAATCTATAGTGTCTGGAACAAGACTGGCTGCTTATCAGATAGGTATGAAAGCTATTCCTATGATTGCCAGAAACATAGGTAATGTATTCCACATGGGTGTATTTATTGTTTCTTTTTCTTGAAAATGTTCAACCCAGGCAATAATTGAACTAGAATTGCAATATATTATCTTGTCACTGGAAAACGTCTGGTCATACATAAAGTTATCAAACTACTAAAGGCTACATCACTTCATTGCAAAAATCACAAATGCTTTAATTAGTACTTAACTTGTTAACTATAAAATTGCAGCAATAACAGAAACTACATCTGGGGAGTCGAAACTCTGAACACTAATTATGTTGTCTACATTTTTTTTATAACACATGGGCATCTGTAACAAGACATGTCAATAAGATGCAGAAGAAAAAACACAATTGAAGAAACAAATATACACTAAGCTTACAAAAACATGATAATGTTCTGAATTATGAGCAATCATTCGTTATTCTGTGAAATCAGAAAGATGTGATGATTTTTAATTATCTCATCTACTAATAGCTAATTCACGAAACTCCCCGACTTAGTACTAATGGCTAATTTTTTACCATCACAACTAGTGAGTTATACCAGCACTGTAGAATAAGTCTTGCTTCCATTGCTAACTCTGGCCTTTTTCAGTTAGAGGTAAGGAGAGCAACTCGTTTTCTGCAGCATTTTCACACACACACACTAAAGGAGACGCCTAGCCATAATGTAAACACTGCCACCATATTGTAGTTGTGGGTCATGTGGAAGCACACAGCCAATTAAAAATGTAGAATCGGGCAGAGAACCTTTTGACGGAGAAAGCTGAATTGTCCAAAGCACAACAGTTTCCTTATGTGGAATTATACTGCAAAAATGTTGAGCTGTAGATTCAAAATGTCGTCTGTGACATTTTTATTCCTGAAATAAGTGACCTACTCACAGCAATGTGTAGATTTAAATGAATTTAAAGATGTATAACGTGTATGGTGTGAGCTTGGTTGCTATGAAAAAATAGGTCAGAATTTGACATATTTCCACAAGTTTGAGAAAATCTCTTCGTACCATACCATTTTCAAAGTCAAAATACACATTATTAAAATACATTATGACTATTAATTCTGTTATATTTGGATTCAGGAGATGCCAAATTATCAGAAAATGGACTAATTCCAAATTTCATGTTTTTTCAATTTTGACTAAAAAATCACAACCGCCCTATTCCCCTTAAGGTCTTCAATATATAGTTAATGCTTTATGTTTTAATGTGAGGAAGCTTACTCCCAATTCCTATTTTGTTTGGTCTTCGATCTAAATACTCAAGTCTTTCCATTTCTTTATTCTAATAGACTTTGCAGTTGTTCATACTAAACAAGCTTTTATTTTTGTCTCTTATGGTGCACAATCTTGTTTCCTCTAGGCCTATTGCTCTTGCGATATCACATGTTCTCTTGTTTCTTTCAAAACGTTTTGTTATTTCAAGCTTCTCCTCAATACTTACAGCTTTTCTTTTTCGCTCACTACTTTGATTCTTTTAACCATAAAACTAACTCCTGTTTGGAATGCTGTATTAAATACTTTTATCAAGAAAAGTACACGAAGTGTGGAGAACAGCACAATACACACTCGTAGGAATTGAGGTGTGTCTTTGTGCATTCCTCCATGAATCACTGTGTTCAGCTGGGTGGTGTTTTTCACGTTCACCTGGTGTTACCCAGTAGCGCAAAGCATTGTCACCTCGTGAAATATCGCATAAAGTGAACACGATTTTGCATTTTGGTGATTTTATTCCCTTATTTATCTACAGCATATAAAAAAAATTCATGCATTGCAGACATGCAATGTAACAAGATACTGTTTTCATATTCACACATATCCTAGCAACAGTATTAATAATGAGACTCTGAGTCTGTAATGGGGGTAAAGGTAAAGGATCCCATTTACACGCCCATAGAGACATATTGGGAATATGGTGTTAGGCCCATATTTTCTCGACCATCGGCACACTAGGGGTGATGTGGTCAGCATCACGCCGGCCACCTTAGCCTTCCCAGAGTTTCTCTGGTACCCAATTGGGGCTGGGTCGACCCAAGAGCCGTTTGCGGCCTAAGAAAATCCCACCTCAACTGGGGATCGAACCATAGACCACTGAGCTAGGAAGCCAGTGCACTAACCACTATGCTACCGCGGCTCCCGAGTCTGTAATGAGTCTGTATATATGCAGTATGCTACAATAAAATACGCTATAAATAGCGTATATACTGCATACAATATCTGTCTGGTGTACTTAGTGCTTATTAGAACATAACTCTTCTTCTAGTTAAACCTTAACATTGTATCAAGTTTGTAAGTCAAGAACCACTTGCATTCTTGATGTGGCTTACTTATATACGAGTATATCAACAACAGAATGAATAAAGCAAGAACAGCCTTTGCTAGTCTAAACAACATATGGAAGTCCTCTCAGTACAGCACAAACACCAAATTAAGATTATATGAGAGCTGAGTACTTTATGTGCTTCTCTATGGTGTGAAATGCTGGAGAGTAACAGAGAAGGAAATGTCGATATTGTCCTCTTTCCACACAGTCTGCCTAAGGAAAATTCTCTGAATCTTTTGGCCGAATACCATCACCAATCAAGAACTGCTTACTCGGAGCAACCAAGAGGGCATGCACACCATCATAGCTGGCAGATGCTGGAGTTGGGTTGGCCACGTCCTCAGGAGAGACCCTGATGCCATCACAAGAACAACAATGCTATGTCTTCTGAAGGAAAGTGAGAGAGGCCGACCAAAAACAACTTGGCAGAGAACAGTGGAAGCTGATGCAAAGAATGAACCATAGCTGGGGCACTGCAGCTGTCCATGGCTGTCAACCGAGCAAAGTGGAGACAGTTTGTTGCTGCCCTACAAGACGCCACCATGCGTGATGGCCACTGACTGCTCTGACAGTCAGCAGCTAAGGAATAAAGAAAGAAGAAAATTACTTACTTACTTATTTACTTACTTAGTCGTTCCCCTTCTACCGTGAGGTGTAGAGGTTTGGAAGAGAGAGTGCCAGACTATCCTATCGGCTGTCTTCCTCCTGGCCTGGTTCCATTCTAGTCCTCGGTCCCTCAAAGATTGTCTAATGTTGTCCTCCCAGCAGACTCTGGGTCGTCCTGGGGGTCTGGATCCATGGCTCTTTGCTTTCCATGCTTGTCGTGGTAGCCGATCTTCTCCCATTCTGCAGACATGGCCAAACCATCTTAGTTGGGACTGTTCTACTTGGGTTTGCAGGGGGTGGGATTTTAGGTCTGGTTGCGTATCATCTCTCTTCTTGTTACTTCAACCACCTTCCTCAGATACCTCATTTCTGAGGTTTGGATCTGGCTTTTGTGGGTTGTAGTCATTGCCCATGACTCGCATCCATATTTCAAGACTGGGACATAGGTGGAGCGGTATACAGCCATCTTCGTTTTCTTACCAACCTCTCTCTTGCTGAGGAATCCTCGATTTATGGCCTGAAAAAGTCTCCCAGCTGCTGCTTTTCGAGTGGCCAACTCTTCTTTGATGCCTCCCTTTCGGTCTATAATAGCTCCGAGGTATTTAAAGTGGTCGACCTGCTCCAGGACCTATTCTCCCAGCTTAATCTGATGTCTTCTTTCTTCTCGTGATATCACCATGGATTTTGTTTTAGAGCTGCTTATGACCATCCCTCTCTTCTCCAGCTCTTCCTTCCAGACTTGCTGGTTGGATTGGAGATGTGCCTCTGATTTAGCAATCAGGGCAACATCATCAGCAAATGCCAGCTCTGAAATACAGACCTGTCTCATCTTCCAGTACCCCACTGAATACTTTCTTGTTCTCACCTTGCATGCCTTGATGACATTGTCCATGAGGAGTATGAAAAGATAAGGTGACAGGATATCACCTTGTCTTACACCAGTGGTGGTCCTGAACTCTTCTGACTTATGGTTTGCTGTCCTCACATAATTTCTGCAAGACTTGCAGAAGCTCTGTATAGCTTGAATCAGAGGTGCTGGAATGTTCTTCCTTGCCAAACAGTCCCAAAGTTTGCTCTAGGAGACCCTGTCAAACGCCTTTTCCAGATCTATGAAACAAAGATGGATCTCACTCTTATACTCGAGGGCCTTTTCACTCAGCTGTCTGAGTGTGAAGATTAGGTCTTGAGTACTTCGGTTTGCTCGGAATCCGCACTGGACCTCATCCAATTGTGGCTCAGCTAGGCGTCGGAGTCTCTGCTCTAGGATTCTAGAGTAGATTTAACCAGGGACACTGAGAAGGGATATGCCTCTATGGTTTCCTACCTGTAGGACCCTTAAGAGTAATAGGTCGCCTGATGCTCCCATGTACTTAACCATTTCTAGTGTTATACCATCATGGCCTGCTGCTTTGCCCATCTTGATTTTCTCCAGTGCTGCCTTCAGTTCTTCCATCTTTATGTCATCTTCACCATCATTGGTTTTCTCTTTTGTGCTAGTGGTTATCATTTCTGATGCTTCACCATGCTCACCATCCAGGAGTTCTGAGAAATATTCTTTCCATCTTTCCATTACCTCTTTTGGATAAGTAAGCAATTTGCCTTGCTTATCCTTTATAAATTTTAGAGGGCATTGTTTTTCCTTTCTCATGTTCTTTAGGGTCTTATAGAACAATTTCTGGTTTTCTTGCACATCTTTTTCTAGCTTTTCTCCAAATTCTTCCCAGGACTTCTGTTTTGCTGCTAGCACCTTGTTCTTTGCTTCTGTTCTGAGTGTCACATATTCTCTATATCTCTCCATTTGTCTTGTTGTGTTTTTAGCTCCTAAGTATTGTTTCCATGCCATTGTCTTCTCTCTTATTTTCTCTTTGGCTTCCTCTGTCCACAAGGTGTCCTCTTTCTCTTGTTCCCAAGTCGGACTTCACCACATGCTTCTGCAGCAGCTGTCTTTATGATGTCCTTGAATTTAAGCCAGAGTGTTTCCAAGTCATCAGGTTGTTCTTCTGTGTTGCTCACTGCTGCAGCAATAAGCCCCTGATTTCTGGTCTTGATTTCTGGCTCTCTCAGCTTGTAGGTCTTAATGCTCATTTCTCCCGGCTGAAAAAGGAAGAGAGGCGGCCTGCATGGAGGCCATAAGGAGGCAGCCCCTCCACCTTGCAAAGGCACAACAGGCCAATCACCTGTTTGCTTTAAACTTTTGATTACGAGAACTAAGAGAGAAGAGAAAATTACTTATATAATGTTAATTCATATGCTTCTAAACTCATTTTGTTGTAACTGTTTAATTTTTTTCTTGTATTATTACTTTCTCCAGCATGCAGGATGTGTATTCAGATCAGTTTGGCTTGCTTGACTTTCAGAGGTCCCAGCATGGATCAGGGATGAGTGGACGCTCATTGGTTAGTTAACCTTACTGAGTCTTTATTGTACAGTAAGCTTAACCCTAATTGTTGATGTTTTAATTAGTCAGGGTTTCCTTAATTTGACTGGGGGTCGGAGTGGTTAAGAGGAATGACATCCACCTCAAATTCTAAAGGTACAGAGTTTGATTCCCAGTAGAGGGAATATAATGTATCAAAATTTTTGTTTTAAAACCAGTGATCCTAATGATGTCATACTCTTCCCCCCCCCCCCCCCCCCGCCCAGTCTCCTGGGTAGTGAGATTGGATGCCTAGCCTTCTCGGAGAAGGGCGCAAAAAATAGGTCCTATGTATGCAAGTTGCGCACGTTAAAAATCCCACGGCAGTTGGAAATCGTAAAGAGTAGACCTTAAGGTCGCTGCCCTGACAAAATTTTTTAAAAATTATAAATCTACCCACCACAAAAATATTTATAGAATTTGATTCCAATATACACACATTGGGATTCTCCCTGGTGCTACCGAGTTTGTGCACTGTGCTGAGATCCTCCTTGTGTGATCTAAGGGAGGAGATCGGAGCACTAATGGAGTTGTCCATGTGCAATGAAGGTAGTCCTTAAAACCAAACCAAACTTTAATTTGACTTCAGTAATTTGGTACCAACAAAACTGGGACTTTCTGACCAGACTGCATTTAAACACGTTTTGGTCTGGAATCTTTCACTGTTTGTTGTGGACATTACAAAGAAAGAAGCAGAACTATGTTATGATCTTTATAAAGCTAGGTGAAGAAGTAAGCTAAAAGAAGCAGAATTGTGTTATGATCTTTATAAAGCTAGGTGAAGAAGTAAGCTAAAAACAGATCTGTGCTATAGTAGTAGCCTCCTTCAGTTATAACTGACTATGGGAATGCACCCCTGTTTTTCTCCTTTCGGCGTGTTCTTTTCTCTTCTGCTTGTTGTGAGAGCTTCTTTTTGCCCAATCTGAGGTGGCGCCGTATGGATAATCACTATGAACACTATAAATCTTGTAAGAGGAAGAAGCGGAGCTGTGTTATGGACATTGTAAAGCTAGGTGAAGAAGTGAGAAAGACGCAGAGCAGTGTAATGGACAATATAACTAGAAAAAGTGAGCAGAAAGAAGTGGAACTGAATGATGAACATTGTAAGGCTAGGAAAAGGAGTAAGCAGGAAGAAGTTCATATGTAATAAAGAACTGAAAAGCATCTCGTTATCACAGTCTTGGAGAAAAAAGCATTTTTATCCTCGAAATATATCTCCTATGCACTGCATTCTGTAACTGGAGGTTGTCTTCTAGAGTTGGGCCACTTTCACAATATCTTTTAGAGTAACTACGTGACTGTGTTTGCCCTAGGCTTTGAGCAAACATTCTCTATTACTGTATTCTTAAATGTAGTCACCAGCTTGTACACTTGATGTAACTCATGCACACAGGGTTGTGGAGTCAGCAAAAATATTTTCCAGCTCCGACTCCAGAAATTTTAGGACTGCGACTGCAGTTTTTAAAAATAATGATATGGCATAAAATTATGCACTTATATGGAGTTATAAGTATGGTATGTATGTGAATAAATGAATATGTCGCTTTTGTAGACTACATTTTAAACTATTCATTCATCCATGCAGTAATACAAAATAACAAATCATCCATTCCTGCACACAAATGACTGCTTTGCCAAACACACTGAGGCAAAATAGTTGCATTTTAACAATGACGGGAAAGTTGACAGTGTGTATATAGTTTTTTTCTTGTTTGCTTTTTCTAAATGTGCCAACAAATTTCCAATTTTGATAAAATCTTTATTTATGACCAGAAGCAACTGAAATTTTCATACATTATGTAAAAATGGATGTTCCACGAAAGTGGTTTTAGGAGCTTTACTACTTTAAAATGTTATTAAAAATTTGTGTAAGCTTTTCCACAAATGGTACCTGTGTCAGCCATATGCGTTTTCTGTTCCACATATGTTGAGCATCTTTGAAACAGATGTTCAGCAGTCATTTTATCAGTACCACAGTTACACTATTTGGTAGTTCCTATCTTTAGCTTGTTGAATAGATGGTATCCCAATCTGTTGTCGCCCGTGCGGAGTCTGAAGATTGCCACTTGTTCTCTTCTGCTAAGCTGGTAGTATGCAACATTTTGTGTGTGACCTGGATGCTCTGCATCCCATTTGTTTCTGTAACTATTTTTTTTAAACTCTTTGCCTTCTCGAAAGTTATGCTGGCATCAGGCTGAGGTAGCTTTCCACCTCCCTTTGCCAGTCTGTCAGCCTCTGCGTTGCCGGTGCTGTTTACAATGAGATCCCCATTCATTCTAACTTGAGCAAGCCAGTTCAGTTCCTTTGACTAACTTTCCAAGTCCTGTTTGCTTCCTCTGAGAGATTCTCTTACATGTCTATTCGTGCTAAACCTTTCCTCTGTGCCCAGTACAATTCTATCATGGGGCTATGTGAGAGCAAGTGTTGTTATGCATTTTATTATGTACTTTAGAATGTGGAGCATTATAGCAGACAGCAGTAATGGAGGAAAAGATAAATTGTATAATCTAAATTTGAAATAGAAAAGCCAGGAGAAGAGACATCGGACTGTATTATGATGGGAAATCTCTGTTTACATATAGACTAAACTGCAACGTGTGAGTGGCAGCCGGAAGTGAAAGAGAAGATAAATGTAGAGTTCACTGAAAGGTTTCAGTTGATTTCAAAAGCAATCAAGGCGTCTGTGCACATAAACATAGAGAGTCAATGGAGGGAAAAAGTAGAGGATAGAGGGGTTAGGTGAGATTAGCTGCAGAAATACAGAAAAAAAAAGTAGGTAGCCCCAAGTTTCAAAATGATGTGTATATTCACTTCTATTTATTGACATTTATATTATCTCAGCCAAAGCAATTTGTGTCAGCCCTGCAGAAAATTGCAGAACAGACGTACAACAACATTTTTACAGTGCAACAAATGAGGCAGATATCTAAGGTATGTCTCTGTCCAGAGTAGCAATATGTCTTATTATAGTATTTGAACTTTACTTATTCTACATTGTTCTTTGGTGGAAAGAGATGTTTCAATTGTTTTCTGTGTTGTTGAAATCATGAAGTCTCTTCTGTGTAATCTTGTAAGCTCATCTTCATACTTTTGTATATGGGCGCTTCCTTGTTGTCTTCTTTGATTTCTGTGTATGTGTATGCATTACCTTCCACAGATGCATGGAGGCATATCTGGAGTTATCTTTATATGACCACCAGCTGTGCACAATGCTACGGTATACATTTGTGGAAGTGAAACTTTGTCTGTGAGGCTAATTATACCCTAATTGACTCTTGAAATCATCCACACTTCCAGGGATTCCCACTGTGGTGAAACTTGTTGAGAACTCAGCATTGTACACTAAGCTTGGAGAAGTGACTTGAGCCCCAGACGTGATTCTTTGGCTTTGACCTGGTTGACTGCATGCAGGAGGATCTCACTATGGACAGGGGGAGCTGAGAAGTGGCTCTGGGTAGGACGTGACAATTCCTTGGGAGAACCAGAGCACAGTATTTTAGCTCTGCATAGTTGGACAGCCCCCTTGGATGGCAGGGAATGCACAGTATGCCATGCATTTCTTACTCCTAGCTTGGGACCAGGTGAGATGATCCTTTAAATACAAGCCAAATTGGAGAAACGGAGCTCATGACTTCAACTTAGCACGTTTCAGAATGGAAGAAAAGCCTAGATCTACAGTGTAGATAATTCCAAGGAGTCTTCAACTTGGTATTGTCTGCAAAAGAGTAAGAAGCTCAGCAGCCTTAGTTAAATGACAACAACAACCTTCCCCATTTCTGCTCAGCACAGGCCTTCAGTAAATACATACCATACCCATACGAGCATCCGACTGGCAGAATATTGAGAATGCTGGCCTCGAGCGGCATAAGTACTGGGTTCTAAACACCTTGGCATCACTCTCCAGTCTATCCAGCTGTAAATAGGTACCTGAATCTCCTCTTGAGTTGGGGATAGCAAAGGCAGCGAGGAAAGGAACTGGTCACCCAACCTCTCATAGCTGGACCTAGTATAGCAAAGTCTCGAACACTTCACCCCTCTGTGGCATTATCTGCTAAGGGACTACTTTACCATACACTTTCTTTCCATGTCATATATCTGTTCACACAACTATCCTTATTTGCATTTGGGATGTCTTTTATGAGAGAAAGTTACATAAGTCTTATGATCATCGCCAAAACAAAATTGTTGCCCATCTCCCATCACTTGGTCCTGGACACATACTTTTTAATATATTAGTTTGTTCACAGATTTCTTTAATTCTGTTTGTTTGGACTATATTATTCAGAACTTTATAGGACAGGGTGTAACTATTTTTTTACTATTATTTTGATACAGCCTTTGTATGGTAAATATTATTATGACATGGTCGTTTTTGGTATCAGCTTGAGTGCTAGAATTTAGTGATGACATTATTTCTTCATTTATGACACTTCTCATATATTTTTCTCTTCTTTTTTTATAGGACATCGGTATGCATATTCCTGATCTTGAAGGTTTCGTAACATCACTAAATAACCAAGGTTTTCTTCTGAAGAAGGGACCCAAAGTGTACCAACTTCAGACTTTTGGCTACTAATATTGTAGATGGTGATTAACATTGGTTTTCACGTGACTTCTCAGATTTGGGGGTGGGCAGTTGTACTGTATCATTCTTTGTTTTATCTCTTGTTCTGTTTAAGTAATTCTGTTTTTTCTTGTAATAAAAGTGTTTTTGCTTCGTTGAACAGTAAATTAACAACAGCTGTTTATTTCTTTTTCATTTTGGTACAAATGACTGCAAGGTTGCGTTTCATTTGTATCTGTGAACTGAATGTTTTCCTGTGAAACTTTCTTTTCCATGTGATAATTTTTTTTAAATATGGTAATAAACAATAAAGTGATGTGTTAAAATTATGAGCCTCTGCTTTAAACTGTAATCTTCCCTTGTCATGTAACATATAAAACAAGTTCTCAAGCATAGTATGCCAGTGGTACACGGTCAGTAAAGAAAAATAGATAATGCATCTACTGGGATGAAAGGAATTCACGCTGCTTTTGCTTGAATTTTAGTGTTAGATCTCTAGCCAAGACCCTGAAGCACCTCTGTGTAGTGCATCCTGTAAACAGGAAACTTTTGAATGGCCTGGCCAATGCTTCAGGGATAGACTAGCCGCACTAGTGGCCCAATTTTAAGATTCCCCCCTTTGGTGAAACGTTGAGAATCCGTCTGCACACTAAGCTTGGGGGAGTCACCTGAACCCTAGACGTAACTCCAGCTTTTGCTTGGTAGGCTGCATGCAGGAAGATTTTGCAGTGAATGGATGTGACAAGGGGAGCTGAGAGTTGGCTCTGTGTAGGATGTGATGAATCCTTGGGAGAGTCCAGAACCAGAGCACAGTATTTTAACCCTGAATACAGTGCAGTCCAGATAGGTAGAAGTCACTGGGACTGTCTAAAATACTTCTACTTATCCAAAATTTTGCTTATCCAAATTTTACTCAAGTTTGACATTTATGTGAGAGTAAGAAGTAAAGCATGAAGCAATTATTGTAATTATTCAGAAACGGGTATTTTTATTTTAAATTTTCATTTCTTCATCATTTAAAGTTGTCAAAAACAATTTAGCAAAGCCTAAATGTAGTGTCAAGTAGCACAGTAGCAAGTGTAAAAACGTTTGAATCGTGTTTTGGTTTAGTATTTTTGCATGCTCTGTTAGCGGATTCCTACAGCTATAATTATTGCAGGACAAGTAAGCCTATGTAAGTCACCTACCTTGACCCATAGAATTTTCTGTTATCTAGTGTGTTCCTTCCTTCTTTATTATGAGTGCCTGCCAAATATTGTTTTAAGTTTATTATTTACTGTTTACAGGCCTCGGGTATCTTTGTTTATCTTCAGATCTAAATTGCGTAGTCCCGTTGCTGTCAGGGTTTAACGCAAGACCTTTTCTCGCAATCTGAGGTGAACCAGTGTTCACTCAGTTTGCCTGATGATTATGTGCTTGCTGGTCTATTGAATGTAGTATACCAATGGAAGCTCTTACATTTATTAACCTGTTATGGCCTGTTCACCAAACAAATTATGTATGGCCATGTAGTACTATAACTTAGGCGACAAAGGCAGAAAGTCTACTTATGCGAGTCTAAATTTGAGTTGAGACAGAAAAATTACTTCATCTATTCTGAAAATTCTAATTATCAGAGTTCAACTTAACCAGAGTTTTTTAACAAAGCCAAAGAAGACATTTTGCTGGGACCTTCAGAAATGCTTCTACTTAATGAAATTCGATTTAAGCAAGTTCTGCTTAAGTGGACTGCACTGTATTTGAAGATCCCTGATGCATTGTGAGGAATGCACAGTGTGCCACATACCTTCCCCCTTCTAAGTTGAAAGCAAATGTGAAGATCCTTTAAATGTAAGTCAAGCCAGGATAGATTACCGGGGAAAGAAACTGGAGCTCCTGACTCCAACTCATCAAGTTTCAGATTGGCAGAAAAGCCTTGAACCACAATGTAGATAATACCAAGGATTCTTCAACTTGGCATTGGCTGCAAAAGTGTGACATGCTCAGCAGCCCTAGTTAAACAACAGCTGGAGCGAAGGAAAATATAATCTTTTACTCACATCTCACTCAGGGCAACAACCTAATACTAGTCACGACCAACCATAAGCAGTTAACAATGTTTTCTGTTGCCATAAACTAGATACAGTACTGGTTCCGGAAAAAAAATACACTGGAGGCGATAATTAATGTACTTAAAGTGATATTTCTTTGGGCACCATTTTGGTAGCTTACACTTCACCAGAATAACTCAGTCATTGAGATACGCAAGCTTTCACACATAAGCAAAGTGTAAGTGCTGTTAGAATAGCCATGAAGAAAGCAATGAAGCGGTAGGTTTAGATCATGAAATAGCATAATGTGTAAACATATAGCTCATATTACTTTAGTGTTAATATGAGGGGGCCTCATGTAGTTCTAGGTGATCTCTGAAGGGACAAAGAAAGAATGGGACTATTACACTCTCAGACATGCCGTACAAGGTGATTAGTACGAGGTTGTGGACACTCAGACATGCCGTACAAGGTGATTAGTACGAGGTTGTGGACACTCAGACATGCTGTACAAGGTGATTAGTACGAGGTTGTGGACACTCAGACATGCCGTACAAGGTGATTAGTACAAGGTTGTGCATCTGCCTGGCAACCTCATCATGTAAACAATTGCTACACAAACAACTGCATAGGGACCAGCTACAGGGGTGGCTCTATTTTTCCATAAGGAACACAAAGGAAAATAATGATGAATATTCAGTGGGGTGTAATATGCTAAAAAATGAAATAGTATGTTTGTCAGTTTTACAGTGGGATAAATTGAACACCACAGTTTTGGAATATGAGAGAAAATGCTCGTTAAGACAAGATTGTAAATGAGTTTATGAACATATGCAGCCTCACGTAAGAATGAAATGTAGAAAGTTTACTGAGCAGATTAGTTTTAGAAGAATGTATGGTGCCGACTGCATCAGCCAATTCAGTAAATAGTATCAGACTTTCTCTGTTGCTATCCTTACTTTTATTTTGGCCTGTGATACTGGAACAGCAAAAATATTGCTATATATTCATGACCGGACTATTTCTCAATATCATCCAAAAATAACATGTGCTTCATCATCATCAATCTCCCTTGCACTCCTTAGGGGCTATCCATAAAAGACGTCCACAGGGGAGGGAGGGGTATGTAAAAAGTGGACATGGTGGGGGAGGGGGTATTTAAGTTCAAAGTGGACGTCCAATTCAAAACCACATGGCAACTCTCACTCACATACAAATTTATCATGAGAAATAAACCCTCTGATCTTTTAAAGCTTCTTACTGTCCAGTTAAACCCAAATAAACGTTCTTCGGGTTTGTCCCTCTTTCAAGGCCTTCCAATCCTTCTAGACTCAAAATCTCATTAACTGTCAAAACTTTCATTTTTGGGTGACTGTTTTAATATTGAAAATAATTACTGTGCCGGTTTAGGTGTCTTGAACTTAGGAAACCCACTGTATTATGATGTGCATAGTTTTTGCATATTTAAATTTTTACATAGCTTTAGTCTTTTTGTTACTTACTGTAAGATATTAATTTAAAACTGTTTCAGTTATACGGAACACTGAGATGAGACTTGTATGTTACTATGTAATGTGCAATATTTAGTAACTCGTGTTTCACATAATTAAACTGAATTATCTGTATACAAATGATGTATTGTATAGAACTAAACTAAGTTTTAAGTAGGCCCTATAGGTAGGTGATTAAAAATGTAAGCTTATGTGTTTACTCAAGACCATGTAAGGGGGGAGGGTGTAGTGAAGTGAATCTGTATGACAACACGCTCAAAAATTCCCTGCTCATAAAGTAGTTAACGTATTTTTAAATCTATAAATAACTACAGTATTTGAAATTTGTCTGAGGGCCCAGTCAAATTTACCGCCAACAATTTCTCTAGTGTATTTGAATTTGTCTAGGAAACAAGTCAAAAGTTACCGCCCACCCAAAATTTATCTAAGAGCATAGTACCAATTTAACAACCAATCAAATCGTTTCCTTTTCTTGTAGTGATAAGAAACTTTTGGTTCACGTGGAAATAATGCCTATTTTGTGTTTTTGACCGAACGTAGATAATTTATTTCTTAATAACTAAAGATAATTAAAATGAAAGGAATATCTCGAATTATAGCGCTGACATTGCTTAACACCTAAACATAAAGATTCCCTCATAATAAAATTATATTAACTTAGAAAAATTTAATTTAGTCATATTTTCACCTCAGGGTAATGCCCAATTTAATTACTTAAAAATTACCCAGATTGAAATGCCAAGGAATAACTAAGGGAAAACTAGATAGAACGATAAAGAGAAATTGGCCGTTTAATTATCACTTTTGATAATTAAAATCGGTCCTCTAATAACTATAATATAAAATATTCAAATATGGTCAGATTATACAAACACGCTTAGAACCGCAATAGTCTCAAGTCTCAAAAATTAACTTTTTGACTTTCCTCTGATTGGTGGGGTGTAGATCTATAAATAGAACAACCGCTTGTAGTTTTCCGCCATTGAATCATAAAAACCACGCCAAGCTGACGTATCCTAAAAGACAGTAGGACCAAGCCTTTGCCGTTTGAACTGAGAGAGCAGTGCTAAGAACCCTTTTACGGCCAGTCAGCTTGTGTGTGTGTGTGAACTTATTTACCTGAGGGTAAGAAAGATAATTTTATTTGCATACTTTGTTAAACAGGCTATGTGTTCCATATTAATTCGAATACTTCCGGCTGGATGTGTTGTGTCACGCCGACCTAAGTAGGAATGTGTGTAGTAAGCAGGCTTGTTCGAAATGAAAAATTGGTGTATAGTGTTTGTAAATTGGCAACAAATTTGTGTCAGTAGTGGTTTAATTTAGTATTTTCTTTTGGATAGACACACTGTTCAAAGATCATGTGTTAAACATATAGGGAAGGTTAGAATGAAGTAATCAATAGATCACATGCTGTATTGTACTTGCCATGATTATTGTATGGAAGCCAAATATGGACGAGGGACCTAAACATTGAATCAACCCAGAGAAAGAATGATTACATGAAACTGATTGTAGACAACGGAATTCAAGGTCTTGTGCAACTTGTTAGCACAAAAAAACTGACGATGGTAAGTTTAATATTGTTTAGGGGTGAATTGATTCAGGCAAACTTCTACATGGAATGGGTTGTCCTTCTATTCCAGGTTATATCACGAAGTTACCTCGTGGCTGCATTAAAGTGAGAAGAGGAGCGTGTGGGAGTTGAGAGCTCCATATAAAGCCTGGAGATAGACCCCATCTTCTCAGCCAGGAGTCACACAGTTGGTGATCCTGACTACTATTGAAAGAACAGCAACAGTCTAAAGTTAAGTCCTTTAAGAAGGCAATGTCGGTTCATCCAAACTCTTTCACCCAAGAAAACTTAAACACCGTTGTGTGATGTGAGTATCAGACCTTACAGTGTAGGACTAGTAGCATTGTCAATATTAGGAACAGGAACTGTGTGTGTAGTCATTCCAGTGACCCCTTTACAGAAATGGAACAGATTTTCCAAAATATTTATTTTATTATGTAAATAAGCATTTTCTTGATTTTGAGAATTCCTGACCAAAAAGATTGAGGTTCAGGATAATTAAATTGTACATAAAATTTCATACAGCCTTGCTTAACTAATTTTGTTAAAGTTGAAGTTCTGTTTGAAATAAATCATTAATTATATTAAATACATTCCCCTAGACCCGTAGCTAAATCAATTTGGGATCAGAAGAGGTAGCGGTTAGGGACTCAGAGTACATCATCATCATCTTCTCTGAGAACTTACATAGCTTGACCCCACTTTGATATCTATACACCCTTGCTCTTTTCAGAGAAGGGAGTATTACTTATAAGACCAGTCTCTTATCTGGCACTATCCTGGTATCAGCTGATACACCTATTTGTCCAGGATAGCCCATCTTTTAATAACATCAATGGGAGCCGCGCTAGCGTAGTGGTTACAACACCGCTCTGGCGACCGGGTGATACAGGATCAAACCCGGGCGACGGCATTTGAGGATTTTTCGTCGACCGGGATTTGGACTGGATTAACTCGAGACCTGGCAAGGACATTTGAAGGAGTGTCGTCGACCAGGGACTGGCGGCTCCTGAGCCGACCCAGCTGCAATGGGTACCTCCGAAATCGGCGAGTATTTGCCTGAATGGCGAGGGACACCTGTCTCTGTACAAGAAATAAAGGGATACTCACGTAAAATCAATGTCAGGTTAGACATAAATAATAACCTGAGATTTCGCCTCGAGTATTAGCGGGAGTACGCAAAAAAAAAAAATAATAACATCAAAACCTCTTATGACAGAGGGGTTGGGGTCAATCAGAGGTGGACATGGGGGAGAGGAAGGTTAAAAAAAATGCCAGAATTTCGTGGACGTCTTTTATGGATGGCCCTTTACCAAGCATGCAGTCACAACTGCAGCCAGTAGTCCCTCCGGAGGAAGCCTGCACCAAGCATGCAGTCACTACTGCAGCCAGTCCCTCCGGAGGAAACCTGCACCAAGCATGCAGTCACTACTGCAGCCAGTCCCTCCGGAGGAAACCTGCACCAAGCATGCAGTCACTACTGCAGCCAGTCCCTCCGGAGGAAGCCTGCACCAAGCATGCAGTCACTACTGCAGCCAGTCCCTCCGGAGGAAACCTGCACCAAGCATGCAGTCACTACTGCAGCCAGTCCCTCCGGAGGAAACCTGCACCAAGCATGCAGTCACTACTGCAGTCAGTTCCTCCGGAGGAAACCTGCACCAAGCATGCAGTCACTACTGCAGCCAGTCCTTCCGGAGGAAACCTGCACCAAGCATGCAGTTACTACTGCAGCCAGTCTCTCTGGAGGAAGCCTGCACCAAACATGCAGTCACTACTGCAGCCAGTCCCTCCGGAGGAAACCTGCACCAAGCATGCAGTCACTACTGCAGCCAGTCCCTCCGGAGGAAACCTGCACCAAGCATGCAGTCACTACTGCAGCCAGTCCCTCCGGAGGAAACCTGCACCAAGCATGCAGTCACTACTACTGCAGCCAGTCCCTCCGGAGGAAACCTCCACCAAGCATGCAGTCACTACTGCAGCCAGTCCCTCCGGAGGAAACCTGCACCAAGCATGCAGTCACTACTGCAGCCAGTCCCTCCGGAGGAAACCTGCACCAAGCATGCAGTCACTACTGCAGCCAGTCCCTCCGGAGGAAACCTGCACCAAGCATGCAGTCACTACTGCAGCCAGTCCCTCCGGAGGAAACCTGCACCAAGCATGCAGTCACTACTGCAGCCAGTCCCTCCGGAGGAAACCTGCACCAAGCATGCAGTCACTACTGCAGCCAGTCCCTCCGGAGGAAGCCTGCACCAAGCATGCAGTCACTACTGCAGCCAGTCCCTCCGGAGGAAGCCTGCACCAAGCATGCAGTCACTACTGCAGCCAGTCCCTCCGGGAGGAAACCTGCACCAAGCATGCAGTCACACTACTGCAGCCAGTCCCTCCGGAGGAAACCTGTACCAAGCATGCAGTCACTACTGCAGCCAGTCCCTCCGGAGGAAACCTGCACCAAGCATGCAGTCACTACTGCAGCCAGTCCCTCCGGAGGAAGCCTGCACCAAGCATGCAGTCACTACTGCAGCCAGTCCCTCCGGAGGAAACCTGCACCAAGCATGCAGTCACTACTGCAGCCAGTCCCTCCGGAGGAAACCTGCACCAAGCATGCAGTCACTACTGCAGCCAGTCCCTCCGGAGAAAGCCTGCACCAAGCATGCAGTCACTACTGCAGCCAGTCCCTCTGGAGGAAGCCTGCACCAAACATGCAGTGACTGCAGCCAGTCCCTCCGGAGGAAGCCTGCACCAAGCCGTCGTAAGCTCGTGCAGCAGTGGTTTCTCTGGCAATTTATTTGGCATAAGATTACCAGCCTCATGCACAACCTACTATTAGACGCCTACATGTTTTAGGGTGCAGTAATCATGTTCTTTCTTTGTCTCTTCAGAGACCTCCCGGAATTACACAGTGTGAAGGTAATAATTTTCAGTAGCTTTTCATGCAATATGACCTACAGAATCAGAGTTGGTAGGAGCGAGTTCCGTTCACTGGAACAAAGGCTGAAGTAAATTGGAACAATATTTACCTTGAGATGAATGGGACACAAAAAGGCATGTCACAAAATATTGTAATAACGAACAAGTGTATATTTAAAACAAAAGAGTACCAAGGCATTTACAGTATTTTAACATCCACGAAATTTGTAAATTAAGCGACCCACCACTACAGTTACAAAAGAAATGGATGACTTTACATAACGATAAAAAAGTTATCAAAAGAACTATATGTCTTTTGAATTTATATTTAAGGACATATAAAGTTAAAGGTAGTTCCATGACAGTACCTAGCAGCTCTGAGTTGGTCTTTCCGAACGAGACATTCATACTTTCACACACCAAACCCGCACAATGTGTAACCCCAACATCAGAGGGTGATAAACGCTAATGCACAACGATCCTGAGACTGCGAATTAAATTATGAAATAAAAATACAGCTCGTACTGCGGTAGAGAAAATCATCATCATCATCAGTTGCCATCTCCACAACGGAGGTTGGCTGTAATGGATCTCCAACGTCTTCTGTCTCTTGTCTTGGTGGTACACTCTGATAGACTCTTTCCCGTCCATCTCTTGATGTTATCTTCCCACTTATAGCGCTGTCTTCCCCTTGCACGTTTACCTTCAACTCTCCCTTCTGTTATGGTCTTCTGCAAGGTGTTATGCCTTTTTATGTGGCCAAAGTATTTTAGCTGCCGAACTTTGACCTCTCTCATTAGTTCTCTTTTCATACCTAGATTTTCTAGGACCTCCTTATTTGTTTTCATCTCTTTCCATGAGATACGCCCCATTCTTCTATATATCCACATTTCAAGAGCCTCAATTCTTTCTTCCAAATGCTTATTCATCGTCCATGTTTCTGCACCATACAGAAATGCAGAATATATATAACACTTTATGATTCTCAGTTTTAATTTATGAGATAACTGTTTGGATGTCAGTATATGTTTCATGTTGTTGAATGTAGCTTTGGCCATTCCTATTCTCTTCTTGATTTCTGTTTCACATCTGCCATCTTCTGTTATTATATGACCAAGATATACGTAGCTCTTGACTTGTTCCAGGATTTTCCCATTTACGCTTATCTTTAATGTGGGTTTATCGTCTGTTTTGCTAATTATCATAGTTTTAGTTTTCTCAATATTAATGTCGAGTCCATATTCATGACTTATACTGTTCACTTGCTTCACTAGTTCTTGTAACTCCTGTTCGCTTTCAGCTAACAACACGGTATCATCTGCATATCTAAGGTTGTTTATTGATCTTCCACTGATGTTCAGTCCTGGTATTTCCTGTATCTGTTTGAAAATTTTTTCGGTGTATAAATTAAATAGGCAGGGGGACAGCACACAACCTTGTCTGACACCTCTTTTTATGTCTATGTATGGTGAATAATTCCTTCCCGATCTTACTGTGGCAGTTTGCTCCCAATAAAGGTTACTGAGTATTCTTATATCTTTTCCATCAATACCTATGTCTTTGAGGCATTCAATTATTTTCTCATGATGGATTCTGTCAAAAGCCTTCTTATAGTCAATGAAGCACATATACATACTTTTTTGGACCTCTGTATATTTTTCTGCTAATCTTCTTAGGCAAAATATTGCCTCTCTTGTTCCACTGTTCCGTCTAAAACCAAACTGTTCTTCTTGGATTTCGCTGTCTACTTTACTTTTTATTCTTTCCTGTATGATTTTGAGCAGTATCTTAATTGCATGACTCATCAGGCTGATTGTTCTGAAGTCTGAACATTCTGTTGCATTTGGTTTTTTGGGCAATGTTATAAAAACTGATGTCTTCATGTCGTGTGGTAAATATCCTGTATTGTATATATCATTGCATATTTCTGTGATTGTATCTATACCAAAGCTCTCCAGAGCTTCTATCATTTCAATGTTTATGTTATCCATGCCTGCTGATCTTCCTTTTTGTATCATATGAATGGCATTCTCTACTTCTGATCTGAGAATGTGTGGGCCTTCATTAGAATCTGGTGATGGTTTTTTACCTCTGTTGTCCTCGAATAGTTCTTTTACGTATTCTGCCCATCTGTTTGATATGTCTTTCTCATCAAGTAATATTACACCATTTTTGTTCTTGATACAGCTTCCTCCTTGTGCAAACCGCGACCGATTTGATAATTTCTTTATTTCTTCATGCATATCTCTTGTCATGTGCTTCGCTTCCAAGTCTTCTATTTCCTTACATTTTGTTTCTATCCACCGTTCTTTTGCTTCTCTACACATAGTACGTATGTCATTGTCTATTGTTTTATATTCTGGAGTATTTTTTGCTTGCTTTCTTTCTTTCTGCCATTTTATTCAAGATGTCATCTGTCATCCAAATTTGATTTTTCTTAGACTCCTTTTTAGGTAAATTTGCATTTGCTGATTGTATGCTTGTTTTTAAGCATTCCCATTTTGCGGTTGCTTTTTCTTCTGGGTTTTCTCTTCTATACTGCTCCATGCTTTCTGTCAATAACTGTTGGTATTTATTTTTGACTTCGATTAAATATTTCTGTTTTATATCTGGTTGTTTCAGCGCTGATATTTCTATCTGGGGTTCCTCCTGTCTTCTGTTTCCTGCTCTTTTTCTCTCCTCTCCCTCGCCACTCCTCCCAGACTTATTTACTAGCTATAGGCTCACTGCCTTCCTCCGACTACCAAAAAGGAGATAAGGTTTCACTAAAAGTCCACAGACACTACAGACAATTATATATACGTACAGTATAGTTATATAGAGAGACTGATACAGTTTATAGCTTTATTTACACCACAAAAATAAATTACATATCAAATAAATAAAGTGCGTGGTCGCACACCTGAAAAGAACAAACAATTAAAATGACAATTAATAAACCCCACCCTTTCACCCAATCATTTAACCTGCCTGGGGAAAAAGAATTAAGGATTAACCACACAGTAATCTGGTGGGGTCTCAAATTACGAGCCACCACTCCTATTACTTATTATTAATTTTAAAATAAAATCTAACACCACTGTCCAGCTGTAGACCTAACTACTGTCTACACACACTCTGCATGAACTTTCTGTCATACACTGCACAGCACGAACACTGATCCACTAACTGACTACTTCAATGAAACCTCAGAAGCTGTCCTCTGCTCTGACTATCTAACTCTTTATAACTTCTGTCTCTCCACTCTAAAGCATTCAGAAAGGAATGTTAACCCTATCTCCCTCCACGAATATTGCTGTTGATGACTTGGGCTTTAGACTCCGGTACTTGACTCGAAATGTGACTGCTTCACTTCTGATGAACTTAATTCATTATCGGCCGACTTAACCCACTTAGGATGTAGGGACAAACAGCATTATTATGGCTGTGTATAAAAAATAGAACCAATCTCCAGGCAACGCGCCTGTTAATGGAGTGGTATATCGAGCTGAGGAGCTCTGGATTTTAAACGATGAATCACGTTCCCCAGCTGAAGCATGGGGGCTTTCACTGCGAGAGAACTGCTATCTTCTACTGGTGCAGACGTACTGTGCGCCGGTAACTACCGCGTCACCAATTTTTTTCCCTTCACCTCTGGCGATGCCTCGACCCTTCTACTCCCGAAAGAGAGGCCGAATAACTTGGCAAGCTGTAAGGCGATTTTGCACCCCTCTCTGTGTGCCGTGAAAAAATGGCTGTGGAAACAAATAATAAACAACAGATATACAACACATCAAAATCTACTCATCTCTAACACCTAACTCCCGTCTATCCCCTACACACCTCTAACGCACAAGCGATAACAAGTACTCCTACCCATCTCCCACCTCAACGTATATATCTGTCTGGTATGAAAATCCCCCCAGACACGGGCTGACCTAATCTATTACGTGAATCTAACCTCAGCGTTCAAACCAATTCATACACTGAAGGAAATCCATTACGGTAAAATTCCTAGCCCTACTTTATATTACAGACCAGGGAAGGTTTATCAAATTAACAAACAAAATAAAATAGATCTCTCTAAGGAATAAATTTAATCCCCTCTCCGTAAAATTAATTACATCCCTCACTCCTCCAACTACATTACCAAAATAGCCCGCTAGCAAATACCCGACTAATTAAAATGACACGAATACACTCGTGTATATACGCTGCAAGGTATCATAAATGAAAGATGAGGAAAAATTAATTCCCTTCTCAATAATATTAATTACACAATCAATTAACGTATACAATTTTGCTAGCGTATCTACACTGCAAAGACTCGAAATCAAAGTGTGATTTTTTACACAACACTCTACATACTACAGAGCGCCAGTGCATCTAAGAGCTAAACCTCACACAGTTAATATTTCAAAACCTCTACACCAACCAAAGATAGTACAAGCTTATCATAGAAAAAATTATATGCACACTTACATTTTTATTATTTCTATAAGCAATTGATGGCACTTCAAGCCTATGACAAACCTAGATTCGACCAGAGAGACAGCAACCCTCAGGTACAAGATACGAAACCCTTAAGACAGGGAGATAAGTGGTACAAAATTTGCAAAATGAACAACCACAATACCAGGGACTGTAGAAGAAAAACCCTCTATTTATCGCTGCATGTCTCGCAACAGGGAACAAGGGAAAGAATAGGAACTGTCAACAAGTCAGAATAACCTTCATCATCCCCCTGTGTGTGAAGAAGTAACTTGTAACGGTACTACTAGCATGTGCCTTTATGATACAGGATTGGATTTTTGACTCAGTCGTGAGTTCTAACCCTGGTGCACCCTGGACCAATATACCACAGAAACGGTGGAGATACAAGGGCGGACCAAAGATATAGCAGCCATGACACTTCCCATAGCTAGGATCAATGTCAGGACTCGCTATGTGGAAGAAGTGATTAAGCAGCAGTGATAAAGGAACCAATCTACCCTCTGATATTGGGGTATAGATATGTGTTTTTTTGGGAAATCCCAAACGACCTGTGATCATGGTGGCAGTACAGACCAGGTCACAATCTAGGAAGGAGGAAGACAGCCCTAAAACACTCATCCAGAGGAGATGAGGAAGGCACAATCTGAAGATAGCTCATTAAAGCCTTGTTTTCGAAAACTGCCAAAAAGCCAAACCCCCCAACTAAAGGATAATTTTTATATGAAGAAGGGATTGCTTATAGGAAAGTTGGAACAGGATCCAATAGCCATGGACAGTTGGTACTGCCCTCTTCATACAGGGAAAGGGTTATGGAGTTAGGACATGCTATACCCTTTAGTGGACATATATGGGAATTAGCGCCACGGACAACGAATAGCATGTCACTATTTTCTGGCCAGGGATAACGGAGGATATAAAAAGATATGTCAAATCCTGCCCAGAATGTCAAAGGGCAGCTCCAAAGCACTGGACTGCTCCTGCAACCCTTGGAGAAATGCCAATCATGGGAACTCCATTTGAAAGAGTTGCGGTGGTTATTGTGGGATCACTCACACGAACCAAGAGGAGAAAACAGTTTAAATTCTTACTCTGGTTGACACTTGCTCTATGTGTAGGGAGGCAGTAGCCATGTCATCAATAGATTCAAAACATGTGGCAGAGGCGTTACTTACAATATTCACTAGGTTAGGTTTTCCCCACCAAATATTGACTGATAATGGCTCTCAGCTGTAACCTCATATCAGTATGTGAACGAGTTGACATCTCGTTTAAAAACTGGTTGGAAATTAGCAAATGAGAATCTGAGGGCAGCCAGAAGGAAACATGCTGCTTATTACACAAGAAGGCGAAGGATAGAGAGCTAGCTGTTGGGGAGAAGGTGCTTCTTCTGTTGCTCGGCAGTAGCAACAAACTTCAAATAGGATGGCAGGGCCCATACACCGTTCTAGAAAAGCTGTCTAGAACTAATTACAAGATAGGCAAAACGGGAAAAGAAAAAGTCTGTCATGTGAATCTACTCAAGAAATATCATGATAGAAATGCTTCGAAAGGTGCCAATTTAATGACCCTGGCCATAGCTACCGAATTGAAAAATGAACCTCTCACATCATATCAAGACCCTGTGAAACTCCTGCGCAGGTAAAAGTCAGTAACCACTTGACACAGGGGCAGAGAGAGAAGATTTAAACAGTTTTGGCAACACATACAGACGTGTTAACGGACAAACCGGGGCACACGAACTTGTTGGAATATGACATGAGATTTCTAGACCCCACACCGATCTGTATGAAAACCTATTCAATTCCTTTCGCCAAAGAACAAGCTTTAAGAGGAGAGATAGAATACTTATTGCAGGAAAATATCATTTCCCACAGTGAATCTCCTTATAGCTCCAGTGTGGTTTTGCTGAGGAAACCCTCTGGGGAACATAGACTCTGTATCGATTACAGGAAATTGAATGCTGTCACAGAGTCACAAGTGAATCCATTACCAGACACGAATCAGTTGTTTGCCCGGTTAAATAAGGCAAAATATTTCTCTAAGGTGGATCTAAGTAAAGGGTATTACCAGCTTCCAGTCAAGCCTGAGATCAGACCATTGCTGACCTTTAGCACTTCGGAGGGGCACTGTGAATTCAATATGTTGCCTTTTGGGTTGAAGAATGCTCCGAGTGTTTTCTCTAGGATGATGAGGAAATTATTGGATCCCTTGCAAAACCCAGCTATCACCAATTTCATGGATGACATCCTTATACCACAGAAACGTTTGAGGAACATCTATCGTCTCTGGAAATGTTATTGGGAAGACTCAGAGTGGCAAATTTGACCGCGCGCCCTACTAAATGTTGTATTGGTTGCCAGGAATTGGAATTCTTGGGACACACAGTATATCAGGGTAATATGACCCCTGATCCCAAGAATTTCGAAAAGTTACATAGAGCACCACGACCACAAACCAAGAAAGATGTGAGATCCTTTGTCTCACTGTGTGGTTTTTACCAGAAATACATCAAAAATTTCAATAGTGTGTGTGCTCCTCTGACGGATTTAACTAAGAAGGGCAGGCCAGACAAAATAGAATGGATGGCGGATTGTGAAGCGGCGTATTCAGGGTTGAAGCAGAAACTCACCAGTAGGCCTATACTGAGACTTCCAGATCTGAGTCAAGAATTTGTGGTTAGGACTGATGCTAGCAACGTAGTGTTAGGGGCAGCATTATTGCAGAGATCACAATCACAGCCCGGAGAATTGAACCCTGTTTCCTAAGCCAGCCGCAAATGAAATAAAGCAGAAAGAAATTGCTCAACTGTTGAGAGAGAATGTTTGGCGTTGGTTTGGGCAATAAAGAAGTTCCAGATCTATCTTTATGGTAGCATTTCGTGGTCCAGAGTGATCACCAGCCACTGGTTTTTCTTGCCCAGGCTAGACATGGTAACGCAAGGTTATTAAGATGGTCTCTTTTGATCCAACCTTATTCGTTTACCATTGAATATATCCCTGGATCTCAGAATGTTGGGGCGGATTTCTTGAGTAGGCACCTGTCGTAAAACGTGTGTGTAAACCCACTTCTTTGTTAATACACATTGTCGAGATACAACTATGCCCCAGCCAATCAACGAGCAACGTTCACCAGTCTCTGAGCCCTAATAAAATTCGGCATAAGCCCTGTTTTTCGGGTCTCGGTCACGGCCATCTTGTCTCCCAATATGGCGGCAGACAGAATAAAATTATGCATAAGCCCTGTTTTTCTGGACTCGATCTCGGTCTCGGCCAGTACGAAACCGCTGGCTATTAAAAAGGCTAAAACGCCGGGAACCAATCAAAAACGGTTCCTTACGCAGTAAAAGTTACCTGCATCTACCTATATATATCGGGCGTGTTTTATTTTTAAAAATCACACACAAACACGAGACCCGCACGACCGACTGGGACAAGAGAAAGCTGTCAACCTTTGATTTATTGCTTAACTGCGTGACCGGGAACTCTTGCTTCACTAAAGTTGACTGGCCTGTTTAAATCTTAGAGGGTAAGTATACTTACTATACTTGTAGGAGAATAGGCCTACAGCAGTCATTTATACTACCTACACCTGTATATATTTAATATAAATTGTTTCACTATGAATGTATCAGGTTACTGATTGTATCTTGGGGAATTAGGTATAATGATTGTATTTCCTGATATGATTGATGAAGACGAAAACCAATAGGACTCGTACTCCAATTTATTGTCTCATATAACTCCAATCTATTGTCTCATATAACTCCAACCTGAAATATAACCAAACAGTCCTCGTCTCATATAACTCCTATCATCAGAACACAACAATATTGTTAGGATATATGTTACCAGCCAGTATAGCACTTGTCAGAGAGGGCCTGGTATATTATAGGGGGAAGGAAATGGTTGTATCACACCTAGGTGTACATATTATTGGATGTATTCATGTATTAATTTATCAGAAAGAATGTTTTGCAAGTAGACACCTGTCTTGTCTCGCTATTGCTAACTCATACTGAGCCATGTTGTCATTCATCCTACATGCAGACACCTGAGACACGCTCATCTCATATACAATAGAAATAGGTGGGCTTGAGGACAGAAATTAGCCCCTATTTTTACTTGTTACAGGTTTTATTCGTGTCATCCAACCTGAGGTCGTATGTCCAGTCAATCCAGCTGCCTGGAACTTCGCAGGAGCACAGTGATTGCACAGGAGCTACATCTTTAGTCCCCCTCAGTCTTGGGTGAGCTAACGAAACGATCATCAGCGGGTGTTGTGTGCAAGAAATTAAGGACAGAACTGTTTCAAGAGATGAGTACACATTAGTACCATTTCCGTCGGCAATTGTGAGCATTTAACGGTCAAGGATGAAAAACTGAGTTAGCGTAGCAAGAGACAAGAATAACAGCATAGCTGATAAATTTTATATACTTAATTAACAGCACAGCTGATATAAATTTGTTTCCTATAATTGGAAAACTTGTTGTAATATATATACAAGGTGTATATATATATATATATATATATATATATATATATATATATATATATATATATATATATATATATATATATATATATTTGTAAATCATATGTAAACTTACAAATCCATTGCATTCCATCTTCCAACATCCACCATTCAGCACAAGAGTAGATAGTGTATATACTAAATAAATAATAAGGAAATTGTATTTGAACGACTTGTCAATTTTATAATTGTTAAGTAAAATCTGTTTTCTTGTTTTTTAATATCACAGTTAGTTACACAGCGGGGGTGGCATTTTATGACTGTCTCCTCTCTACTAATTTTTCGAGATCAGATCATTCACAGCCGTAACTAATTTGTGATACCAGTAGTTCTCTCAGACACCATATTCTGCAGAAATTCTATTTCTGTATTGTCAGTACTACACTGATCCTGGAGCCAATAAAAACCTCACGCTACAGCACCCATCTGAAGGAAACCAGGAGAATAGGAAGGAAGAGTAACCCTCTTATTGAGTGAATGCCTTGTTTGTGAATCCCGACAGGAAGCTCCAACAGATGGTTTACGCTTTTGAATTGGGAGGCTATTGTCGTGAAGTCGAATTCTCAAAACGGCATTCTGACCTAAACAGTGCGCCATACGTTATGACAGTATTTTTTTGACGAACCAATGAAATGCAGTCTGTACTCGGTTGTTTACCAACGTAATGGCCTAACAATGGAGTCTAAAATGTGTGCAAACCAGTGGGATGTGAAATTTAAATACAACCTTAGGAGCGAAGTACTACCTGGAATAGGTCACTAATTCAACAACAGGAATGTTACTTTAGAGTTAGGTGTAAAAGACTTCCACGAAAAGTAGTATATTAAGAGATACATTTCTGGTTGAATGCATCGAGACCTCAGGGTAGTCCATAATTTTGCTGTTTAGAGTACGCATAGAATAAAATGCACTTAGGAAAGTAAAAGACAATTAGATAGGAAGTTAAAGGATAATTCAGAGCGTATTTTAAGCCTTAGATGAATAAAAAGCGCTCCAGGAATAACGAAGATATTTGAATTCTTAGTTTTTCTTAATTGAACAGCAAGACAATTTTTGCATATATTTTGGGAACTCTAGCACACATTTCGGCAACTGTCGCCGGATGTGACCTATATATAGACCCTGCATAATGCAAATTGAGGCCATAATAAAAATTCAAATCACAGCGAGCGCTAACAAGTGTTAATGAACAGTGCCTTTGCCTTTTGTATCTGAGAGCAGACCATTGCAACCAATAACAGCTTGACTGTATGTGCCTGAGGGTAAGAAAGAATGTATAAAAATATATATATGTATTTCTATGGATTAATTACAGTGTGCGTTAGGAAATGTGTAGACGTGTTTGAACTACTGTGTAAATTTCTGGAGGCAAACGCAAAACCTGTATATATTCAAAAAAATTGAGAATGGTGGCAAGACTGCGTCTATAGTTTTAGAAAAGTATTTAAAGAATTATTTCTTGAGGGAATGGACCACACAACAGGAACATAAGGAAGGATACAAGGAATTGTTTTAATGTATTGTTTGAGTTATTACTTCGTATTTTTTCTCAACACCTAATAACTTTATGGAGGCGAATCATGGACAGATAGCTATAACTAAGGAATTGGAGGAAGATGTGTTCACAGTGAACTGACTTATGTTAATGCTGACTTGATGTGACTTGTGCGTCTATCTGCACTCTGTCGTCTGAAACTATCTCTCATCTCCTACTTCTGAGATAAAGAGATAGAGATAGGCAATATAGCCACACCATGGTGAAATTAAATATATTTTTTTCATGTTGTATCCTAATTTTCTTGAAAGATTTTCAAGCTGAAAATAATACTTGTAAAAATAAATTGTAAATATTTACCAGCAGACTTACTTAATTATTTAAGTTGAGTTCAAGTTTCTTGTTGGTAGATAATTTAGTTAATCCCCCTAGCAGAATATAGTAATAATAATCATAGGAGGATCTTGAGAGGGAGCCCGTGGGAATCCAGGAACATATAATATCATCATACCTGGAAACTTATACAGTTTGATCCTACCCTTGATGTCGATACACCCTTATTCTTTTCAGAAAATGGGGTATTTCTTATAAGACCAGTCTCTTATCTGGCACTATCCTGGTATCACCTGATACACCTTTGTGTCCAGGATATCTATTAATTTCAATAACATCTACCCTCTCGTAACAGAAGGTATTGAGCCTTCTTTCTTGCTTAGCATAGGTTGTCCATCTCTCGCTACCTTAGAGAAGTGTACTGGTGACGCAGGCGTTATATACCGCAACTTTGGTCTTTGTTGTGAGTTTGGAGTTTCCCCTAACTCGTATTGTGAGGCGGGCAAAGGCGGCTGCATCTTTGCCAATGCGGCTGTCAAGTTCTGTGTCCAGAGAGAGTGTGATAAACGAGCGCAAAGGCCTTTTTGCTCCATCTTTTCTTACATTTTTCGTATTGTATTTTCTCCGACATTTGCTCTTTCATCCCATATTTGCGACCCACATTTGCTATTTCATCGTTGTGATTACTCGAGACCAGTATCTAGAGAAAGTCATCATGCCTGACATTATCGTTTGAAGCCCACATTGCATCGTGATAAATCTGGTGAAAATCCATCTGGTCATCCCAATCAAACATCTGGGCATGCTGTAATTTCTGTGACACCACATTGGACGCCCAGATTGGCCAGGAGAAAACGTCTCATGCTGTAATGGTGTTATCTTTGGTCGGCCGCGGTTCAGACAAACGTTGGTTTACCACATTGGACGCCCACCTTGGCCAGGTGAACAATAAACAATCAGAGGTCAAACTACACCCACGTTTGGACTGACAGGGGACAAGAGCGATCCTGTGAATGAGTGACCAGAGGGGCCATTAAGGATTGGTTGGTATGGGCGGAGCTGTACAAGAAACCCATATTGGACTGGCAGAAATATAATCTACTGCGTAGCTTGCAAGAGGAAGGAATCCAGTTTTTTACATTGTGAGGAAGAGATTAATCCCAAAAACGCCTAGCCTAATACACGTGTTTATTCAGAGTGGATATAATTCAGTTCTGTGATGAATTGTGTTCTTAAAGGATTGTGCGAAGGGAAAAGAAGGTTAGTAGATCTTATACTTATTAATACATTTTCTTATTTTTGTTTATTTTAACCTCACAGCTAAAATGTGCGGAAGATAAAGTTTCAAATAATTCTTGGCATAACTGATTAATAAAATCAGAAGATTTTCCCAGAAGATGATAGGAGGTAATTAATAGTTCATACGTCACCTTCATCATCATCACAGTCTCCCATGCGCACACACTCTCATGCACAAGATATTTAACATCATTAGAATTGAACTCAGAGAGAGAGAGAGATGAATAATGAGCAGTAGTTAAATGCAAGTCAACCAGTGATGTTAAATGTGAAAAACTTACGAAGACTTTTGTGTGTCTTCAGTTCATCAGAAGTCTGAGTCTACACGCAACGTGTCTGACGTCTAACCAGAAATAAGTTATCAAAAACGGACATTTGGCTAGCAGAATTCGCCATAGGACATCTTTCATTCCTCAATTAAAAAGGAATATTGTCTCACCCACAAGTCAGAAGGTGGACGCAGCATTTTTCGTCACCATATACTGCTTGCTCACAAGTTCAATACAGAGTTATCACAAGTTCAATACAGAGTCATCATAAATTCAAATCACTCGAAAGATCATTATTATCTGAAGTCAAGCAAAAGAGCTCAAAAGAGGAATCGCATATTTTATAGCAAGTGCAACACCCTCTTAAGCGCATTCTATGAAGCAGACTAATATATACTATATTATATATATATATTATGAATCACGACTACATATGCAAGGTTATGAGTCTCTACATATCACTACCGATTCGTGAAGATATCCAGTCTGGCCAGTACCCTCGGAGATTAGACAACAGACCTTTTGTTCATATGACAGCTATTAACTGCTGATCAACACTACAGAGATATACTCAAACAGTGAAGGAATATACATAGATATCTCGTCAGCGTTCTCCGTACGAGAACAGTATTCATCAGAACGTCCTCAGCTTAGAGATACCCCACTCGACATAACTTATAACAACTTGGGACAGTGTATGCATACATGTGAATCGTCATATCAATGCGAAGCATTTAGAGACACATGGACTGTGTAGATTACTCACCAATTTGGTAACACGTATCATATCACATCATCATTTCACTTTACACCAGTCATTCTTAATTAACTATTACTTAATTAACTGCAATTTTATTATCTCATCTGTGTGTTTTGTGTGAATCGTCTTTCACCATCATCACGATCTAACCATTACTAACCCTATATGTGTGGATATTTCATTAATAAACCCAACGATCGGTTGATCATTATCAAGAGTTTGTTAATGTATCACTCGTGCTGTCGGTGTTACATATTCACCTATAGGAACATTTCTCTACGCAGATGAGGTTGGGGGCTTTTTCTTTACGGGATCTAAGGGCAGAAGCTAAGGTCGTGGGGAAACAGAACTCTTTCCATAATTAATTAGAAAACACTGTCTAGTGGATACCATTCGCATTCCTGTCTTCTTGTCCCTATCTCGAATAGGTCTTTATTCTTTCTTAACGAGCCAATTTCTAGAGACCTTATATCTAATATCTCATAGACTATTCCTGGCAAAAACTACTGTTGTAGTTGCCCCAGTACTCACCACACGACAGAGAGTTAGTCGCTGATGGAAGACCCCAGGTATGTGAAGTAGTGCAACACTGCCAATTCATAGTTATCGATAGTGATAACTGGTGCAACATCCACATCCTGACCCATCACATTTGTTTCCTTTAGATTTATTGTGAGGCCTAAGTCGTTGCATGCTTCTTCTTCTTTGATCCTTAGCCGCCGACCGTCAAAACAGTCAGTGGCCATCACGCCTCGTGGCGTCTTGTAGGGCAACAACAAATTGCTTCCACTTTGCTCGGTCGGTAACCATCCTTCGTATAGTGCCCCAACTCTGGTTCATTCTTTGCATCTCAGCCTCCACAGTCCTCCGCCAGGTTGTTTTTGGTCGGCCTCTTTTTTGTTTTCCTTCAGGGGTCCAAAGCATAGCTGTTCTTGTGATGGCATCGGGGTCTCTTCTGAGGACATGGCCAACCCAGTTCCAGCGTCTGCCAGCTATGATGGTGTGCATGTCCTCTTGCTTGCTACGAGTAAGCAGATCTTGGTTAGTGATGGTATTCGGCCAAAAGATTCGGTGAATTTTTCTTAGGCATGTTGTGTGAAAAGAGGACAATTTCGACATTTCCTTCTCTGTAAACTCTCCAGCATTCCGCACCATAGAGAAGCACAGAAAGCAAACAGCTCTGATATAATCTTAATTTTGTGCTTGTGCTGTATTGGGAGGACTTCCAGATGTTGTTTAGGCTAAAGAAGGCTGTTCTTGCCTTATTCATTCTGATGTTGATGTCTTTGCCTGCCCCGCCGTCTGGTGTTACTATGCTTCCTAGGTATGTGAAGGTATCTGTCTGTACCAATTGCTTATTCCTTACTGATATGGGCTCAGGGTTGCTCACATTGAGCGTCATGACCTCAGACTTCTTTAAATTGATGTTCAAGCCCACCTGCTGGCTAAACTTATTAAGTCTATCCGTTTTTTCCTGGATGTGTTGATGTGAATGTGCTAGTAGTGCAATGTCATCTGCATATTCCAGATCTTCCAATGTAGAAAATGTTGTCCATCTTATTCCTCTTGGACTGCCCTCTGTTGTCTGGCGCATCACCCAGTCTATGACTATTAAAAATAGAGTGGTTGATAAGGGGGCATCCCTGTCGTACTCCTGTCTTCACCTCAAAGGTTAGGTTGCTCTGCCCAACACTACACGTAAAGTTTGCATAGAGGCTTTTTATGATTGACACTATGCAGCTTGGAATTCCATAAGCCCTCAGTATTTTCCATAAACTGTCCCTATGTATGCTGTCAAAAGCCTTTTCAAAATCAACGAAATTAATGTAAAGCTGTCTTTGCCATTCTGAGCACTGCTCTATAATGTTCCTGAGAGTGAATATATGATCTACACATCTTCTGTTCTTTCTAAATCCTGCTTGTTCTTTCCTCAGTTTGTGATCTACTGCCTTTGAAATTCTCTGTATAATTATCCTGCCTAGTATTTTGCTGGGAACTGAGAGAAGAGTGATTCCTCTCCAATTATTGCAGTCTGCAAGATCTCCCTTCTTGGGCAATTTGACAATTATTCCTTTGTTCCACTCTGATGGTGTTGTCCCCGTTTTCCAGACTTGTGCAAATAGTGGTTCTAATAGTTCTGCTGCTAGCTCAGGGTCTGTCTTAAATAGCTCTGCATTTAAGTTATCATGGCCCGGAGCTTTGCCGTTCTTTAACCCTTTGATTGCTGTGATGATTTCTTCTTTTCGTGGAATGTCTGTATTCACATCTAGATCGTTTTCAGCCTCAGGAACATTCAATTGTGTCTCTGGTGGTTCCTTGTTCAGAGTTTCTCTGAAGTGCTCTGCCCATCTTGTTTCCTGTCCCTCTGCTGTCGTGATGAGATTACCTTGCCTATCTCTTACTAATGTAATATTGTTTGCACCTCGTTTTCCGCTGATGAATTTAGTTATTTTGTATACTGTGCTTTGTTCATTTCTCAGTGGCCTCTTCTGCCTGTCTTGCAAGATCGTCTAGGAAATTCCTTTTGTTGGCTCGGGTTTGGCTTTTAACTTCCTTGTCCAGCTGACTGTACTGTTCGCTATATAGTTGCTTTAACCTGGGGGACTTCGCTTCTGTTTTCTTTCTTTTCATTTCCTTTCTCATCGTTATGTGTTTTTAAAGTTTCTGGTGTATTCCAGTCTTGCTTCTTCCTTTCCTGGAATCCCCAAAGCATGATTTGCTGCTTTCTTTGGTAAATTGTTGAAATGGTGTTGAAATTGCTGGTCTATATCAGTCAGTCAATGTCTTTTCTTGGACTTTTGGCGAAAATTGATATCGTTTCTTATGTCGGCCGCAAAAGCTTTTCTGGTAAGGGAGTCCTTCAATTTGCTCCCGATGTCAAACCTTTTCTGGTAGGGTTACAGTTGGTGCAGCAGCCCTTCTTAGTTTCACTTTCAGTTTTGCTACTACTAAATGGTGATCACTTCCCACATCTGCACCTCTTCTTAACCTTCACATCTTTGATATGCTTGCATGTCTCCATCTACCGTTTAACCATGATGTGGTCTATCTGGTTTCTGTCCCGACCATTTTGGTGATTCCCATAGGGTTAATTTGTGAATTTCTTTATGTGGAAAGAGTGGTTCCTCCAATGACCAGGTTATTAATGCTACAGAAACTTATTAGTTTTATCCCCATTTTCGTTTGCTGTTCCGCTGCCGCATTCCCCATTGTTCTTTTCATTATATGTATTTGTGTGTGTACCAACTTTCGCATTGAGGTCTCCCATTACTATAACAAGATCATATCTAGGTGTGTCTTCCATTTCTTTCTGCAGTTGTTGATAGAATTCATCCTTGACCTCCTCATCGCTATCATTCGTTGGTGCGTAGCATTGTATTATTGTAGTGTTAATGAATCTCTCTCTCAATCTTAATCTTAATCAGTCTGTTGTTGATGGGTTTTTCCATTCCAGTAATGTCCTTTCTATACCCTTTCTGTAGAATAATGGCTACGCCTTCATTGTCCTGTCCATCCTCTCTTCCAGAGTAAAGTACTGTTTCTCCTGTTGCTGTTTTAACTTTTCCTGCCCCTGTCCATCTGCTCTCGCTTATCCCTAGAATGTGTAACCTATAGTTTCTCATTTCTGCCGTGACCTGGTCTTAGTTTCCCCTCCTGTCTCGTACATTGTCCTGACATTCCAAAAACCTATTCTCATGTATCCTGTTTTGCGGTCAGGACATCCGTTTTTCATGTCAGTGGCTTCCTTTCGGCTTTCACCACTGACAGTCATACGCAGCCACAGACTCCGAATGTCCATAATCCCCCGCAGCAAAGTTTGTTCATTTATTATTGTTTCCGTAACTTCATTTGTTTTTTTTACACAGACAGGGGTGTCAGCCCTATGCTAAAACCCCCAACCTGGAGGACCAGGGTACCAGCTTTTGTCTGACCCCTACCCACACAGACCAGTCCAGCTTGGTTGAACCTACCAGGAGTAAAACTCCCACTGGCATAGCTCTGGGGAGTTTATCAGGGTACGCAAAGCTGCCATACCGCTACAAGGTATAGGTAAACCATTGATGGCAGCTTGCATGCTTGGATGAAGCTATTCATCATGCTCCTGTTGACTTTGAGTGACGATTGCTGCGTCATCAGCGAATAAAAGGTCTCTTCTAGTTACTTTTCTGATTTTTTTCAATCACTTTGATTACTGAAGAACATTAAATAAGTAAGTAACTAAAATTAATTACTAAGGTCACAAATTTTAGATGGACCTGGACGTTTAATAAATGTACACTAATTTTTGCTTTGTAATAAACACTCAAATCTGCAATATATGCACAATATAAGTACCGTATATAAACCAATAAAACGGTATTGAATCAGTTTTACAAATAACAGTTCACGTGAAACAATGGACGTTTCGGGTTTACCCTTCGTCAGCCACAAACAGGTAACAAAGACAAGAATTACATATAGGTACTACAAAAACATACGATGATGAGAAACAATACAAAATGAGAGATACAAGCAGATGGAAAAAGTAAACACCCACAGTAATGAGCGAAAAAAGAACAATAATAATACAAGAAAATCGTAAAACCTAAAAGAAATACCGAAACAAGAAAGTAAATAATCAACGAAACGAAAAAAGGAATGAACAAAACTTCAGAACAAGTAAAAGTTCACTTAGCTAGAACCGTAGATGCTTGGAATAAATGACCTAAGTACTCTCTCCCAGAAAATCTCGAAGGAAGTGAATTTATTTATTATATGCACAATATACTTGAGGTAAAACTAATGTTGTACATTTGATCTCTAAATGGTGGATGCAAATGTCTAGCATGGGTGTCAAGGAGGCCACGACTTACAAAAGGTAGGGAACCGCTGCATTATTATATTTTTCTTCTTTAGGGCACGTGGCCAGACTGATGGGAATCTGCCTTAAAATGGTCCTATGCTAGGCCTATTCGGTTGAATCGGCCTTAAACTGGCCATATGCGGGGCCTATTCGGCTGAATTGGTCCTAAATCCGGACACCTTTGATGCACCCAAGGATTTCGAAGCACAATTTAATTTTTTTTTCTTTTTTAAACAATCTCTGTTTAAACGTCTCAATGTGAGAAAGCATATAGCAAGATGAATGAAATAATGACGGACAGAAGTAATGCACCGCGTCTGGAATGGAACAGACTTATTATCATAGTGCCATGATGGAGGACTACCTTAGGTAAAAATTCAACACAATGTTCTTCTGTTAATTCGATGACTATGGCTAACGAAAGATTTCATCCAAACAATAAACCTCACATTAGCAAAGGACTTGTGAAAATAGCGCGTAGTATTGTCCCATAAGTGTATTGTAGCTTTCAACGTGCGTATCCCCACATTTTGTGTTTTTCATCCTGTTTAAGTACAGCGATGTATGATGTCAATTGTCGCTTCTTTCTTTTTATTAGTTTGTTTTTATACGTGCAAATATTGTTTGTATTGTTTGTGTCGCGCCTGTAAATTCGCTTCGTTTTAGGCTTGTTTTGGTTGCTGTCTATAAATGGACTTTTTGTATGCATGGTCGTTTCTTTTCAGTTTATTGATGTAAAATTAATTGTATGTTTGTAGTGGTAGGGTTCAGGGCCGCTTTACATTTTTAATGCAAGCTAGTGCTGTAATATTGGGCGGGTTGGAGTGGGTAATAAATGCGAGTTGAAATAAAAAATGTTAATAACGAATACAAAAAAAATCACAGGTTTCCAAGAGGGAAAAAACATATTTTATTTGCTAACGTCTTCCTACGTCATTGTAAGATTAGCATGAACTCACATATATTTGATTAGCCTCTCACTAATGTGCATGGTCAGGTGCTAGAGGTGTTATTTGAGTTGGGTTTTGGTTTTCGTTAAGGTGTTTTGCCTCCTGTGGTTGCACGACGCATTTCAGCTTAGTCTGAAGTGCGCAAGGTGAGATCCAAGAGCAACTACCATGAAAAAATAAGTGAACAGGGCAACTCAAATGTACTTGATAATTACTAAAACCTAACTGGTAACTCTACGAGTCTAGCATAGGCCGAATTCTCCGTTTGTCAGATCAGAAGTGGTATGTGTGTAGTTGGGGTGAAATCACTATGACCTACAGCACCAAATCCTAGACACTCCCGGGGTAGGTGTGTGTCTGTTGATTATTTAGTGTCAAAATGTGCTAGGGGCCTGAAGTTAGCTCTAACCGTTTATTGTGTTGCCCCTCATGGGCGTGTGTTCCTCAGTTTATCGGGCTGCTAAGAAATCAATAAAACAACAGGAAAACCCGTTTTGGTTTTTTTAAAGATAGACGTGTGGGAGACTTTAACATAATACTAGGTCTCAACTCTCACTGCTATCCAACAATGACACAAGGGCCAGTTTTGGACCCTGTCTAGGAATTTTTCACTGTGGTGTGAGGTCTGGTGATGCCCTCTCCCTCCCCTGCCATACTGTATTGTATTCTTACAGGACTCGTAAACAAGCAGAATAAAAAAGAACACGCCGAAAGGAACATCAGATAAAACAACAAGAAATAAGGGCTATCACCTCAGAAGCGCATTCCCATTGTCCGTTAATGAGTGAAGGGCTACTACTACTACTACTACTACGGGACTCATCTTAATGCTATTGAGTTGGGTCACTTTGTTATTTCCGCAAGTGATGTCCACTGTAACATTTGACACAAACATAATACACTACACTTACGATTTTAAAAGGCGTTGGTAGGTAATTTTTAAAAATTCATGTTGAATTACATATGGGCTCTTAGTGTGCTCTTTTGAAAATAAGAATAATATAGACATGGAGTAATCAACAACAAAGTTTATTTAAGAAATGAAATCGATGTAAATATAAAAATAGTTCGTACTTTAAGCTCCGTAACAATCCAGTTGCAATTGTTCTTTTAATATTTTAATTATTTAAATAAATAAAAATATGTCAGTACATTTCGGCGCCTCCCTCCAAGACGTCGCTCATTGCAGCAGCACCGATACAGCCTTGGGTTTAGGCATGCCTGACCCTGGACGTTCGTTTTAAAAATAACCACGGGTCGATTTGGACTCTAGTCACGCTCGTTAGTTTGCGGGATAAACAAAAACTTTACAATGTGTTTGGTTCATACAATTATGTAGTGTACAAAAGATGCCCGTTACTTGATGCATTTGTTTAAGAATGTTTTGTTTGTACTGCAAAATATGTAGCTCAACAGTCCATACATATTTCAGCTGAGCGGCGGAGAACATCGGGGTCTAGGATCAGAACAGAACTCAAAATTCTGTGACAGACATGTGGCCCGGCCTAAATTTTGACAGGTGAGGGTCTGGTTATGGTTCCGTGCAGACGTCTAACATACACTACCAGACGTGAATGCGTGCAAAGACTAGTATAATACATTTGTTTATCTATTCTGTAACTGTCCTTCTTGTTATTATGTTTTATTCATATCTTGCCGCTTCTCTTTTCGTCTCTCATTTATTATGCTCTAATTCGCCTGGAATATTTTAACACTATTTGTGTGTTTCCCCCCCCCCCCCCCCCCCCCCCCCCCCCCCCCCCCCCCCCCCCATTCAACCTGGAATATTTTACCGATGTAGCCAACTACCGAACATTCAGGGAGATAACTGACAGGTGCCTGGCTATCCAAAAGGGAAACAACCCAATGACCCACGGCTAGACCCATGTAGAGAAAACTATTCAAATGGCCACACAAGAGTGTCAGAAGCGGCAGTCTATAATAACACATTCCAGAATTTTATTATTGTGGAGCAACCTGTTCAGAATTTGTAAAGACTCCGGAATGTCGTTGGGTCAAGCATAATAAGGTTAGTTTGGTCAGCGGGAATGACATTTGACAAGCGGACGTGTATCTCTCTTTCTTCTTCGGTGACAGCCTAACAGTAAGGAATTTTCTAAGGATGTAAATTAACGTAACATTCTAAATTCGTAAAGTATTTCATGCTGGTATTGATCAACAGATTATATTACCATCAGACTTAAAGGTAAAATTTCATTTTTTTTAAAAGTTCCATGTTGTTCCCTTGGTCCCGGGGGTCTTTGAGGTGGTAAAGAAAGTATGACTACTGCTCCCTCAAGCATTTCATAAGAAGCGATTAATATGAGGATGAGCATGGTGCTAGCAACCTCATCATGAAAAATAAGTTGCTGCAGAAACTACCACTGCAAGAGTACATTAATACTTTCATGTTGGTTTTCTGCAAGGGGTGGCTCCATGCATAGCAGAAAAGGAGATTGATCAACAAGTGTACTGGTTAGATTTTGTATTTTAACTTTCCTGTAAACAAAATTATAATACCACTAGTGTAAAAGCCCGTCATAAGACGGGAATTAAATCCAAAAGCACCAATACCTAACCTCAATTTTAATTATTTCGATACTTTTGGAAAAACAATGTTAGTTGTGAACATTCGATTGTCCATCAAAATAGCACCTTGATTTTTTGTTGTTTTCATTTGTACTTTTACATTGTTAGGATTTCTCGATCGAGACAGTGCGACGTACAGTCCACGAGAGAAGACTGGCTTGTTCAAAAAGATTCCACCATGTTCAAATGTTTGCCCCTGAGATTTGTTGATGGTTATCGCAAATGATGGAATGACTGGAAATTGGTGACGCTTGCGCCATCTTAGCTGACGTTTACGATTCAAGCGCATACGACGCTCTTGGGGTGTTTCGTTGTCCATTTTCTTTACTTACGCTCAACTTGTTGGAAATGTGGAAATTTTACAAACATATTTGTTTTAAATCCGGTGTTAAAGTTCACAGTTAGATTTTATTGACGCATGCACACCAACACTTGCGCACTTTTCTTTGTCGAGTGTTACTATTTTCGGGAGAGTACATATAAGGGAAACAATACAATTAATGTCTATCTTTCAACCAACGTTGCATCCCTTAGCGTTACGCACTGACAGAATAAGCTGGGATTTTATATATAGGATAGTATTCCAGCGTGGGGGGAAATGTACGCAAGAAATCTTCATCAAAGAGAGTAAGAACTAGAGATTTTCAGTGTGTCATAGATTTCCTTCTATCGTAATAAAGCGAGTCATTATAAAATCAATAAATAAAAAAGCATTTACTGGAACACGTTCCACCGAGCTTTGGACCTATAGCCATTCCTTCAGCCGCATTGAGGATTACCTGCATAGCCAGGTTTTTGCGGAATTTCCCTCTCGGATTACCAGAGTGACAACATGGTAGCGATTGTTATCCCCGCCTCCTTTTCAAAAATCACTTTTATTTCACTTCACCCGTGCTTTATATGTTAATCGTCTTTCACATCTTTGATGTATCTATGTTCCACATGTACAAAGATGAAACTTTGCATGCAACTCTTTTTCTCGGCGTATTTTAATCTAACTCCGTCCATGCCGGTCCCAAGCCCCGATGAAAAAGGAGGAGGGCGGCCTGCATGGAGGCCGTAAGGAGGCAGCCCCTCCACCATGCAAAGGCACAACAGGCCAATCACCTGTTTGTCTTAAACTATGATTACGAGAAATACAAGAGAGAAAACCGGACTGATTCTAAAGGCGACGAACTGGAACGGACTACGACTTATGGAACTTGGAACACAAGAAGTATAAATGGGAAGGAAGAGGAGCTGGTGGAAGAGATGAGGAAAGCAAAACTAGAAATCCTGGCTATAACGGAAACGAAGAAAAAAGGACAAGGAGTCATGGATCTCGACGGCAACACGTTGCTCTACAGTGGTGTACCCATATCTGAAAGAGCTAAAGGGGGCGTGGGTTGCATTGTGGCCCAAAATCAAAAAGATAGTATCAAGGGATGGAACTTTGTCTCGGAGCGCATTATGGTTGTAAAACTAAAAGAAGGAGAAAACCATAGTCAACCTGGTCATAGTGTATGGGCCAAATGAGGATGAGAGAGCAGAGGTCAAGGAGGAATTCTTCGAGCTGCTTCAAAGGACAGTGGATGACTGCCTAGATGAAGTTATCATGCTCGGAGATTTTAATGCCAGAGTTGGAAATGACCATGCTAGATGGGGTGGCGTTATCGGAAGATATGGAGAAGATACTCTCAATGACAATGGAAAGCGACTCCTTAGATTCTGTAGTGAGCAGAATCTGATCATTACAAACACAAAGTTCCCCCATAAGCGCATACATGCATACACTAGATGTGAACCAACCAAGAATGAGAAGTCAGTGATCGACTATGCCATTGTTCGGAGAAGCTCATTCAGATATGTCCGAGATGCAAGAGTCTGGAGGGGGCCAGAGATTGGAAGTGATCACTACCTGCTAACAATCAAACGAACAACTGAAAGAGTTGCTCAGCCTAGGATCTGCCCAACATCACGCAAGAAACCAAGTAAACGAGCAGGAGAAATGAGCATTAGGACCTACAAGCTGAGAGAGCCAGAAATTAAGACCAGATATCAGGGGCTTATTGCTACAGCAGTGAGCAACACAGAAGAACGACCTGATGACTTGGAAACCCTCTGGAATAAATTCAAGGATATCATAAAGACAGCTGCTGCAGAAGCATGCAGTGAAGTCCGACTTGGGAACCAGAGAAAGAGGACACCTTGGTGGACAGAGGAAGTCAAAGAGAAAATAAGAGAGAAGAAAATGGCATGGAAACAATACTTAGGAGCTAAAAAACACAACAGGACAAATGGAAAAATATAGAGAATATGTGATACTCAGAACAGAAGCAAAGAACAAAGTGCTAGCAGCAAAACAGAAGTCCTGGGAAGAATTTGGAGAAAAGCTAGAAAAAGATGCACAAGAAAACCAGAAATTGTTCTATAAGACCCTAAAGAACATGAGGAAGGAAAAACAATGCCCTCTCAATTTTATAAAGGACAAGCAAGGCAAATTGCTTACTGCCCCGAAGGAAGTAATGGAAAGATGGAAAGAATATTTCTCAGAACTCCTGGATGGTGAGCATGGTGAAGCACAGAAATGATAACCACTAGCACAGAAGAGAAAACCAATGATGGTGAAGATGACATAAAGATGGAAGAACTGAGGGCAGCACTAGAGAAAATCAAGATGGGCAAAGCAGCAGGGCATGATGGTATAACACCAGAAATGGTTAAGTACATGGGAGCATCAGGCGACCTATTACTCTTAAAGGTCCTACAGGCAGCATGGTGCAACAAGACCATACCAAAGGATTGGGAGATTGCCATCATAACACCAATTTTCAAAAAGGGTGACAATCGACAATGTGGAAACCATAGAGGCATATCCCTTCTCAGTGTCCCTGGTAAAATCTACTCTAGAATCCTAGAGCAGAGACTCCGACGCCTAGCTGAGCCACAATTGGATGAGGTCCAGTGCGGATTCCGAGCAAACCGAAGTACTCAAGACCTAATCTTCACACTCAGACAGCTGAGTGAAAAGGCCCTTGAGTATAAGAGTGAGATCCATCTTTGTTTCATAGATCTGGAAAAGGCGTTTGACAGAGTCCCCTGGAGCAAACTTTGGGACTGTTTGGCAAGGAAGAATATTCCAGCACCTCTGATTCATGCTATACAGAGCTTCTACAAGTCTTGCAGAAATTATGTGAGGACAGCAAACCATAAGTCAGAAGAGTTCAGGACCACCACTGGTGTAAGACAAGGTGATATCCTGTCACCTTATCTTTTCATACTCCTCATGGACGATGTCATCAAGGCATGTAAGGAGAGAACAAGAAAGTATTCAGTGGGGTACTGGAAGATGAGACAGGTCTATATTTCGGAGCTGGCATTTGCTGATGATGTTGCCCTGATTGCTAAATCAGAGGCACATCTCCAATCCAACCTGCAAGTCTGGAAGGAAGAGCTGGAGAAGAGAGGGATGGTCATAAGCAGCTCCAAAACAAAATCGATGGTGATATAACGAGAAGAAAGAAAACATCAGATTAAGTTGGGAGAACAGGTCCTGGAGCAGGTCGACCACTTTAAATATCTCGGAGCTATTATAGACCGAAAGGGAGGCATCAAAGAAGAGTTGGCCACTCGAAAAGCAGCGGCTGGGAGACTTTTTCAGGCCATAAATCGTGGATTCCTCAGCAAGAAAGAGGTTGGTAAGAAAACGAAGATGGCTGTATACCGCTCCACCTATGTCCCAGTTTTGACATATGGATGCGAGTCGTGGGCAATGACTACAACCCACAAAAGCCAGATCCAAACCTCAGAAATGAGGTATCTGAGGAAAGTGGTTGAAGTAACACGAAGAGACATGGTCCGCAACCAGACGATACGTCAAGGCCTGAAATCCCATCCGCTGCAGACCCAAATAGAACAGTCCCAACTAAGATGGTTTGGCCATGTCTGCAGAATGGGAGAAGATCGGCTACCACGACAAGCATGGGAAACAAAGAGCCAGGGATCCAGACCTCCAGGACGACCCAGAGTTCGCTGGGAGGACAACATTAGACAATCTTTGAAGGACCGAGGACTAGAATGGAACCAGGCCAGGAAGAAGACAGCTGATAGAATGGTCTGGCGCTCTCTCTTCCAAACCTCTACACCTCACGGTAGAAGGGGAACGACTAAGTAAGTAAGTAAGTATTTTAATCTAAGTTTTGTCCGGCTTTTGACCTGGCCGGTTTTATATTATGACTAAAACAATGTAAAATAAAGTGAAAATACCTCTATTAAATTTAGGAAATAATGAGTTGCGAATATACATTGTGTTTTGTATTTGATGGGGCGTGCGTCAGATGATGAATGGTGATGTGTCAACACTTCTGATAATCAGATTGCCTCATTTTGTAACGCACTGTATAGGTGTTCCTATAACTTGTCCCTGTATTTGTGTGTGTTATATTTTTAACACTCCTACCTCTAATGAGAGCGTCCGATTGGTAGAATGGTTAGAGCGCCAGCCTCTCGCGGCACAGGTGCCGGGTTCGAAGCTCTGTAGCTTCCCACTGCAGCCTACCAAGCTCTAAATGGGTACCTTACTGCATGTGAGTTAGAGAAGGCAAAGACAGCAAGGAAGGTACTGGTTACCCCCACTCCTTGAAGCTGGAACTAGTATTGTAAAGTATCTAACACTTCACTACGGCAGTATCTGATATGTGACTACCTTTACCTTTCACCTCCAATGAAGGCTGTATGGCGAGCTCAGCAATTTCTCACTATCGTAATGGTGGTGCCTAGTCCCTTATTAACTTCTATGATATCGCTGTCGTTTATATTTTCATTTGAGCAGTACATGTTAATTATGTCTATGTCTTCTACCTCACTTGTTATTATTACATCTATTCTTTCAAACTTGTCAGCTCTTAGCGGGGTCCATCTCACAGCAAGAGAAGAAACAGCTAAAGCGGTCCTAGAAAACTTTAAAAAAAGATAAAAGAGAATTAATGAAGGAGATCAAAATTAGACAACTAAAATATTTTGGCCATATAAAAAAGACATAACACCTTGTTGAAGACCATAATGGAAGGCAAACATGCAAGAGGAAGACGGCGCTATAAGTGGGAAGATGACATTAAGAGATTGGCAGGAAAGAGTATATCAGAGTGCATGATTAAGACACAATTAAAAGAAAATATATATAGTATATATTGATAATATATATATATATAGTGTGTGTGTGGTGTGGGACATATTACGAAAATAGCTTTCATCTATCTATTTCATTATCTACACTTTTCTTTTACCTTTCTTTCATCTACGCACGTTTGTTAACATAAAAACCCTCCTATACTCAGAGATCTGTCTCGTTTTCTAATTTAGCACGCCACAGTTTTATTCGCGGGTTCGCCTAATTTCGTTTGATGTAAGTTTCACGACCCAGACTATGAAGCTAACAGTTGAGCTGTAAACTATTAACGCCAGCGGATTGAAAATCGAGTAATAGATCAGAACAGCGAACCAGAGCAGAATTATTGTGAAACAAGGTAGAGTCAAATTTATATTACCCTCCCCTTGAAATCCGTTCGCTTAGAAAGTAAGTTAACACAAAACGGTCGAATTGCAAGATCAAAAAAGACATTGCTTCGCTAGAAGGCCATACTGAGCAGAGACGTGGTAAAATTAGCACTGATTCAGCAAATTAAAGTTACGCCGGATCCCTCAAGCGAGTTTCATACGCAACAGAGAGAGGTCCTGGGTATCGGGGCTGCGTTAAAAAGGGGCTTGGGATTTCACGTGTTTTCCCCAGAATTTCCCCGTAGGTGCTAAATTTTGGCAGAGATCTGTGTTCGTGAAGAGCTAGGCCATTCCTTTGGATTCAGATATAGAGATACCCTAGCATTCAAACTAAATTTATACCATACCGCCTGAATGCTTAAAGACAGCGAGCGACGAGTCCGAGTAATACACGTGTATAAGAGATGCGTGAAGGTGTCGATTGAATTGTCTTAATATTTCGTGGTGTAGGGGTAAAGACTATACTATATTTTGAGTATTTTGAAGTGTAAAATCGTCCCGTGTGAGATTCGCGAGGGTGTGACTGGTTTTACAGTGCGACAAATAAATAATAAGTCCATAAACTATGCCCAGCCTATAAAATAATTTTAATTAAAGCTATAACCGTCAAGAAGATGTTAACCAACTAAAATGCATGTCATCAGAGTATTGACGAAAGAGGTATTGATTTCGAATCAGGATGATCTGAATTTCAAATGACGAAAAGGATTGCTCGGAGTGGGAAACAATAGGGCAAGCTCTACCGGGTATTCATTTAATTAAATAACCGATGTGGAACTAAATATATTCTATTTTACGCATGTTAAAGGAATAGGAATTGTCATACTATATAGGTTAAGCATTTTATTTTTGTTCTCCTCGACACGGTATTGTGTCAAACCCTAAACCTTACCAGCGCTTCAGTAAATCTGAGAGTCACCATACAAAAGAACACGTTACTTAGTACGGGTCCTTGTCAAAGTAAAAACTGTCTAGTTGTTTTACACCCAGCTAAGAACAGAATACCACCCAAGAAACATTATGAGTGACCTTTGGAACTGGGCATATAGATCCAGAATTCTTGCAAAGTTCTTTACAGTCAGCCCGTAGCGGTGGACTTAACAGACATTACCATTTTCCCGACATTTGAACAGTTGTGGTGTGACCAGAATTTTTAGACTGAGAAAAGTTACAAACCTGTCATGTTCTATGTACTAAAATTTCGCAAGCTATTCACACTGTAGCGCTGTTAAAAGTCTTACTGAACAAATTAAATGTGACATAAACATAATCCGAAAGAATAATACGCAAAGGAACACGCGCCCCGAGAAGGGACTGAAATCGGTTCTTTTGAGACTGGGGGGCTCGGGCCAAAAATATACACGGATTGGCTGAGTGTTGTGTCCTAAAGATTGTCCAGAAGATACACACCAGTATTAGGTAAGAAAGAATGCACCGTGGCCACGGTGTCTGAGAAGGGAGGAAGAATGAATGAATAATTCTCATGTATATTTGGTAGAATAGAGTTACTCACTTTGTGTATTTGTGTATGCAAGTTTTGCTAATGCTGTGCCTTTTCCAGAAAGTATAACGGACCTACTCGGTTCTTTACGGTAAGAAAAATACTAGACCATACGTATACACTTTACTCATTGGGGTTTAATAACTTTCGTCTAACGGAGCTTGTCTCAACAAGGAAAGGGGAAGGTTGGCACCTATGAGTCCCTAACTCTGAATTAATCCTGAAAGTCATGGTGTTTTTTTGTAGTGATTTGATATTGCAAAAGAGTGCCTGTTGTGAATTTCTTTATGATAAATAAAATTACATAAACTTTATTTACTTGTGGGCAGCTTGTCCCCAAAGATCCCTATTCATAGATATATGTGCACGTCTGTGCGGCTAATTGTAATTGTCGTCACCTGTGAATATATATTAATGTATATTGTGGAACTGGATTGATGTTAACTGAGCTCCCGCTCGGGTGGTGGTGAAAACGGTAATTGACATTACCTTCAGTGGATTCTACTGGTCAGTTTGAATCATGAGCTGGTCCTCGATACTGAAATGTTTAATGACGAGCTCGGCGTTGGCGTAGCTGGCGAGTCCTTTTTAGGGCTTAATGCTAGAATAGATATTGTTGGTCCTTTTCAGGACTTAGTATCTAATCAACGCTGATCGGGTAGCAGTCAAAGATTACTTTGTTTGTGGATGTAAATGCGCTGTGAGATAACCAATGAGGGTGAAAGGAACTCGCCTTCGCTATAAAAGGCAAAACCGAACCAAAAAAAAAAAGAAAAAAAAGTTGCTAAGATTGGCAAAGTTTTGTTGGGCTTTTTACACAAAGTGTACGCCTCGTGCCTGTGGTGAGAACTATTGAAAAGTTCGATGACAAAGATACAAAGAAGCTTAGAAGGCAAGTGAGATCATCATTTTTGGGCAGTATAAAGTGGTTTAATATTGTTAGTTAGTTGCTTAGCCTTTACAGGACGTGCAATCTCCCCACGTGGATTGGCGGTGGTGAGTTTGCTAGGCAAGTTTTTCATTCACTAGGTTCCATTGCTGCTTTTTATTATATTTAAATTATAGAAACAAAAGATGTCTGGGGATAAATTTCCACTGTAAGAGGGTGCATTACTACTTAACGCTCAGCAATAGAACGTAACAAATACGTGATTATTAATCCAACCATAAAACAATCTGAAAGGAAGAGAGGCACTGAAGCTGTTCAAATGCCCAACAAGAAAATTCAGATATACAAGGAATTAAAGTCCCAGTAGCAAGAAACTCTACAACTGGGAAAAGGCTAGGTCAGAATAGATGAACCTTACTGTAACAAAATGTCGTCAAGACAATAATACACATCATCTCCGCGTTAAAAGTATGAGTTAGGAACAACAGAGAATCCCAATATTAGATTATTGCAGGCTTCAAATTCACCTACTCGGAGTGTTAGAGACACGGTTAACAATAGACATACTAACTCTTAGACTACTCCCCTTTTCACAAAGTTCCCGGGACTCATTGTGGTTATTCGAATAATAACTTACATACCTAGGGGGTCTATCTCCTTGAAACAAAGTTATTCCCTTGGAGTGTACACACTTGAGTCCCAACGTTCCTGCACGAGAAGAAGCACCTCTGGTATCCCGTTGCGGAATAGCCCTCATCTGTCTCGTCGCGTTTGGCTTGTAGCTGCGCATGTCTTTGAATCTACGACGTCATTTCTGTTTTTCTTAAGGTCGGAACAAGAAAAGTCACACGGAGCAAGAGCGGGGTGAGGGGAGGAGGATGCGGAGCAAGTGGGAATGTTGTGGTTGGTCATGAGGAACACGCCCAATGGCCTGTCGCCACTTCGCAGGGCCGATGTCGCGCACAGCGTTCGCGAGCGTTGCAGGACGGTTTTTGTAGAATTCAGCGTTTGACACGCGTCCTATAGGGACGTATCATATGCACCAGGCCAGCAATGGCGAAAAACGCTATTAACATGGCTGACAGGGGTCTTGACGGGTCGGCCGGTCGCGCCGTAGGAATGATTGCGTTTTGCCAACTGGTGGCGCATTTGCTTTGTTTCCGGGTCATATCCGTACACCCAGCTTTCATCACCGTGAGTACCGAGGACATGAAAATTTGGGGTGTGGTGTGCGAGCTCAAGAGGGCAGAGCAAAATGGATAACCGAGCGTCCCCTCTGGTCCTCAGATCAGAGGCGTGGCACGAGTCGCTGAACACCCGTCTCATGTGCAAAACTTCAGTTAGATTGTTATGAGACGGACCAATGAGATGCAAGAGCAGCACAACCTCTCTGATAGCAGACATCCGGTAGCGCGTAATCAGGTCTGCACACGGCAACAACGCGGGGTGGGGAGAGGGGAGGGCTCCCTTGACGGGGCCATCGTCAAAGGAGCGAGTCCACGTTTTGACTCGGAATACCACGCAATGTGTAGATCTACTTAAACAGATGCTCCGGAAGCGGTTTGCAACAGTGCGAAGGCGGGAACCAGTTTTGTCCCGAGACTAATACAAAATCAAGAACCCACACGGTGTGAATTTGCTGTCCTTTTTTGATACGCGACGACACGAGGACGGCACAGCGCTGAGACGCTACACACACAGCGCATTGCGCGAAATTACAAACTCCAGGTTGTACGATAGTGGCACGTGGTTGACACGTGCACGTGGGGATGTTATAAATATGTATAGGGGACTTAGTGTACTGACTGAGATCAGCTGTGAAGGTATATATATCTAATAAGAGTAGTGTATTATATATAACCTTACTTGCTGCCACATATGTATACCTCAGTCAGAATTATTCTGGAATAGTGTGATGACTACGTTGTATGTCTAGGGTATGTGTATGATGAAGTGTAAGTAATAACAACAACAGACAGATAAACAATTTAATTTATTCCACCACACTTGACAACACTGTGACACTCACATACATAAAACACTCTACAAGGATATCTTAAAGGAGTCACTGATAACTTTTCAAATAACAATATGTATTCATTGCTGTCATGAATGAATATGTGTCCTGATTCAAATACAAAGGGAACCAGGAATCACAATCAATTTTAATTACATGTTATATGTACAGAATTTATCAATATGAATATTGTAATGACATATATTATTAAAAGTATCCTATGTGTGTCAGTTGTGTAGTAGTAATATGAGGTAATACTGGTTTTGTTTTGTTCAAGCTCTGTTGGTATTTGTCATCATGACTTCAATAGTTTGTCTTTATTGGAACTAGTATTGGAGATGTTCTCAGTTCCTGATATTAAAACAATTTAATTCCCCTCTTAATGTTATTTTTACAAGGTCATTTTAAGAGGGGGTACATAATTTTGAGCTCAGCTGGCCACATCAGCTTATCTTGCGTGATGGCGGCAGGAAAAGACTCCTCTGCTCGATTTCTCCCCTGGGCTCTGGAGACACCTCACTGATAGCTAAATGGACCAAGGAGTATGCTGTCCGACTCTGGATTCAGCAAAGCTCTGACCAGGTGCTGCTCAATAACGTCAAGACCACGGTCCCTGAAAACAAGAAGGATGTACCTTCTACTTCATAACTAATTTATACTCTCTTTTTACACTGAGCACAATACATCACAAACATTGAGTTCAGAGCGTTAGGCCAACTGTCATCACATTCAATTTTCATTAAAAGATACTGAATTTTTCAAAGTCAACTTACAACCACAATGTCATGAAACAAACACAGACAATTTCGTTGAGTAGCATGGAAGTTCTACTGGCACAACTACTAGGCACAAATTCCCATCTGCGTTATGGTCCCAGGCTTTTAGTTATTATTTAGCAAAAATTATAGCTTCGGCCTTCATTCCAACGCAACTGTTCTCTTGCATCAAGCTTATTTTTACTAGTGGTCTCGAACTAAAACGCTCTCTAACTGAGTATAATCAGCCGAGGTCTAGAGGCCAATGGAAGCCACGTTTTCGTTCGTCGACAAGTAGTTTGAACAAAAATTTTTAAACAATCCTACGTCTCCCCTAACAACCAAAGATAGTATTTATTAAAGCCCGACTAATCGCGTTTAGGCGACCTTACATATCTGCCAGCCATATCTGTATCAAATGTATACTTGTGGCCCTTTGCCTCCCGTACAAATGTTGGTGTAAAATAAGCCTACCACGGAGCGATTCCTGATTTTGGGTGGTTTCTGACAGCACCATCATTTTAATTTGGCTATAACTTGTTTAATGTCCCTAGACTTTTTGCTTAACGTGTACAGTAACTTAGGCGTTGTCAGCATAAACCCTAAGGATCCCAAATAATATATATTTTTAAGCTTAGAGCTAAGAAGTGGCGGCGTTTTTCATTAATATGCATTTCTTCTATTTCTTTCTTCTACCACTCCTTTTTTCGGAAGATGTGCTTGGTCTGCTGGGTACTCTGTATTGTTTTCAAAAACGTAAAACAAACCGCGAACCCCATCTAATTGTTAATCGTTCCTAATAAAAGGACGTTATGTTTTATGATTTTTAAAAAACCTAACCTAACTCTGAACTCTATCTGAAACTCTGGGAAGGTAGGAAGTTATCACTGTCCGTCTGAAAAAAAAAAAATTAGGTGCATGTTGCCTTACACGCGTGATAGTAGTAAGTATGTTATCGCGCGCCGAAACGGCGTGTTGCAAAAAATGAGTTTTGCAATGCGTTCCTGATTTTCCAGCCCTACCCTCTCTCGTTTCTATGTGATGCCATCTGTTCGTTCGTTTTTGTAACGCAGTAGAATTAATGGGTTAGGATTAATTTAGAGTCAGTACCAGGTGCTCTACGATTGTACGGGTCGTAGATTACGCAGTACTCACTGTCCGATCTGGTGCAGGGCAGAACGTCTTGTATGTTATGCAGTGGTGCTAGGTTCCTGTGTGGGCACGTCTAGAAGTGCAGACGAAGCTGAAAACAAGGGGGATTTCGAGACATTCGTTGAGGACAGCACGTTGATTCTAACCCTCCCTCAAAACAAAATGCTTTATTAGAATTTTTTTTTTTTTTTTTTTTTTTTCTCGATCCTCACTCAGAGGTGGAGAAACAATGTTTTTTTTCTTTTTTTTTTTTTCCGTGTTAAAACGACATTTTTTTTTTTCTTTTTTATTTCCAAAGACACATATATACAGCATTAAGTCCACTGACTTTGAACTCAACTTTTCATGTGGGAAGACAAGCGTGTAATAAATATAGTCCATTCAGGGTAGGCACGTCTCTTTTTATCCTCCAGACTTATTTATTATTTGAATATATAATTATCGGTAAAACTTAACTATACCTCACACCAAATCAAGGGTGAAATGCGTTAAAACGGAATTTGCAGACGCAAACGGAAACATTAAACAAAGGGGATTTTTGTCGAGTACATTCGCTTTGACAGTGGACCAGCAGAAGCACTGTATATTTCCCTAAACCTTGCTACTGTTTTGAGGAGCTAACTTTTTTCTGGTTTATGCAGATTTATTTTGTTAGTGGCTTCCTATATTTACTGTGATAATCCTGTATTATATGTAGTCGGATTAGAATCATTCCCACGAGACAAATCGTCCAGGGAAGGCATCCTACCCTCCTCCAAAATCTCCCCTCTTAAAAAAAAAACACAGCTCTGTAAAACAGGACATTATATTCAGAGGCCATACGAATCCTTTATATTTTCTTTATACTCAGAGCCACCTTTGAGAAATATTCTAGTTTGATTTAGTTCTGGCAAACAGCTGATTGGTAGCCGGCAATGGATTCACCTGGGCCTTCTGTAATAGCAGTCTAGCTCCTCATGCTGCGTGCTTGACTTTCTTGTTCTGTCTTCTGCTCTTTCAGGGCTGGCCGTTTAGACTACAACACCGAACTATACGAAGATACAACCGGCGGGGATAATGGTCCTTCCTTCATCCTCAATAGGCCTGGGCATCCGTGTCTGCAAATCTTGGGTCTCCGTACAAATTGCTTCGAATTTGTCGTTTACGTGTCAGTTCCCCAGTGTGGGGTCTATCATTGGCAATATGGGGTTGCGTCTTGGTAGGGTGGGGTAAGTTGCGCAACTCGGTCCGACTTTAGAGACCTCTGGGGATGAGGGGGAGGTAGTGTGGGGTCACTCGCGGTCTTGGTCTGAGTCGTTGGTGAGAGGTATAGGCTGATATATCACCTGCTTTGCGGATTCTCTGGCGCGTCTGTAATGCCGCACCAAAAAGTACATAACTCACTGGTAGGGGTTCCTGATTGATCTCCATGGCGATGGATGGGGATCAACTAATGGGGAGTAGAACGTGATGGATGAGCGGTAGGGGGGGGGAAGATTTCGCTCAGGGGAGGTGGAAGTTCATGGGGGGTGTTTTCGCTCCGGGCAGATCTGGCTTATCAATTGGTCCTAGACGACCAGCTCGATGAAGTAGATTAAGGGGGGGGCCACCATAGAGTAACTGTTGATACTCCGGGGAAAGAAGCTTAATACCGTCTTTCAGAACAGCGGATTGCTTTCCATCTATTACACCTCGCTCTCAAGTAATAGGCGCCTCAGTGTGCTCAAAGTCTTACTGGCAATGGGGTTCAGAATTCGGAGTGCTAGTTGAAAGCAAGTTGTTCGAAGATGACGGGGGCAGGGCATGTCGACTGCGAGATGGTAGCTTTGAGATGTTATGTGGTCTCTTAAACTTGCCTTGGCTTATATCAATCTAACGGTCTGAACAACTCTCCTTCGAGCGACGTGTTATTTCTGGGACCTAGTTTCTTCTCACACAAACCGTAGGGTCTCTTCCACTCGAAGCTTTATAGTGATGATTTTTCCTCCCAGAATTATCATTCACAAAACGACCGCTACCAATTTTTCTTTTGGGGCTTTCTCCCCACTTAAAATTCTTGATGAGAGATTTCCTCTCTACATCCTCTTCCTCCAGTTTGTTTAATCCGATTGAGGGATTGTCGGCTTATCCTGGGGTAAGACATCTGTTTGCACTCTCCGCATAGTGGCCATTGTAAAACAGTTAAGTGAAGCTTGTCCGTGAAAAGGGGCGGCCCAGTTCCATTTTGGTCCACTTTATCAAATTTATTTTTCTGTTATTTGTTCAGGCCTAATTTTGCCCCGTGGCGTGTCCAGGTCCTGATCCATGTTCCCACTTGTGGGTGTTCCCTCATGTGCTATGCTACACCTTTCTACAAAATTCTCAATGGCCCATCTTGCTTTGGGCCAATAATAATTGTGAGCCACCTTTTGAATGATGGTACCTATCTTCTCATGGTCCCCATCTGGTTTCACATGTAGGCTCCTTATTAAGTCTGCCCTATATCTTTTAGGAAGTACCAGCTGTCCCTGACCTTTGGATCTAGCGCCAGTCTTCCTATACATCAACTTGTTTTTCATGTAAAAATCTCCCTTGCCTGGAGTTGTATGACAAGTTGACAATTTTCTGAAACAAGGCTTGAGTGTTTTATCCCCAGCCTGTGCCTTCCTCATCTCTTCTGGAGTGGTATCTAACATAATATCCTCCTCCTGTCTTGAGGTCGACCTGACCTGAAGGGTTGCCATATACTCAGGTTTCCTTCTGCAACGGTCAGTGTCATGATTGTCCATCTGACAATTCTTACACCACCTTTTTCCTTGGTTGAAAGATTTTCTTTCATCATATTTCCTTCATCGAATTGTGGGAATTTATTTTTATTTTCATACCGTGGCCTATCAAATTGGTGCTTACCTTTGTTTTGATCCCTAGGATCAAATTTATTAAAGTTCTGTGGTGCCCTAAAGTTATCCACTTGTTTCTTTTTATTACCTGTTACCTCTGCTTGAGCTGCTTGATACCTTTCAGCAACATTTAGCAACTCACCCAGCCTCTCTGCACCTTGTTCCATGAGAAACTTTCTCAGGTCTGGAGCCATGGACTCTCTTAATTGCTCTAGAAGGACCATTTCCTTAAGATCTTGGGTTTTCCCCAGAGAAGTCCATTTCTCCAAGTATGTCTCTATTCGTGCAGAGAACTGGTGATAGGTTTCACCTGACAGTAGTTTAGCATTCCTAAATTTTTTCCTATAGAATTCTGCATTCTTTTCATACCTTAACAAAAGAGCCTGCTTTAGCATGTCATAATTTTCCTGATCACCTCTGCCATTTTTGCAAAAACTTCATAAGCTGCCCCACGAAGTCCCTGAGATAACTTTAAGCTCCACCTTTCTCTCTCTAACCCATACGTGGTAGCTAATAGTTCATACCTATTTAGGTAGCTCTCTATATCATCGTCTTTCTCAACAAAATGATCTAAATGAAAATTCATAGCTGAGGTTGAGGCTCCTTGGCTAGCAGTGGCATCAGAGGCAAAGGGACGGGCACCATTTTCAGGAGCATGGCCCTGAAACTCAAACTCCCTTAGTCGTAACTCATGTTCCCTTTGTAATCTCTTCTCCTCCCTTTTCTGCTTCCCTTTCTGCAGCAATCACTTCTGGCGGCTCTCCCTTTCTGGCAGCTAATTTCTTCCTTTCTCTTTCCCTTTCTGCAGCCTATGTCTTCTTTCCCGCTTCCAATTTTCTTAGCCTAATTTCTTTGTCAGCTTTCAATCGTCCAACCTCTTAGTCCTCAGCCTCACCTCTGCAACCTCTTAATTTCGTTTGTCACCTCTAACTTTCTTTCGGCCTCAAACCTTCTTTCTTCGCGTTCAATAACTTTGTCACATTCCGTAGTGACATAGGCAACCATAACTTGCCCATCTAATCCTAACTCTTTTGCAGTCTGAACCGCAGCAGATCGAAACTTGGCCAGGTCCGCCATTGTCTATCAGGTAAATTTATACAATGTCTAACCAACAATTCAATTTCTAACTATATATCTAAGGGACAACACAGGCACCGTGAGCTCAACCTTATTTAATTCCACCCAAGGATACCTTTTAATTCTTATATTCCCTGAAGTGAATTACCCCCAATATTTTTAATAGGGAAAGATTCAAAATCCCAAGAGCGAGACCCCAATATATGTGGTGAAGTGGGATGTTATAAATATTTATAGGGGACTTAGTGTACTGACTGAGATCAGCTGTGAAGGTATCTATATCTAATAAGAGTAGTGTATTATAGATAACCTTACTTGCTGCCACATATATATATCTCAGTCAGAATTATTCTGGAATAGTGTGATGACTACGTTGTATGTCTAGGGTATGTGTATGATGAAGTGTAAGTCATAACAACAACAGACAGAGAAACAATTTAATTTATTCCACCACACTTGACAACACTGTGACACTCACATACATAAAACACTCTACAAGGATATCTTAAAGGAGTCACTGATAACTTTTCAAATAACAATATGTATTCATGGCTGTCATGAATGTATATGTGTCCTGATTCAAATACAAAGGGAACCAGGAATCACAATCAATTTTAATTACAAGTTATATGTACAGAATTTATCAATATGAATATTGTAGTGACATATATTATTAAAAGTATCCTATGTGTGTCAGTTGTGTAGTAGTAATATGAGGTAATACTGGTATTGTTTTGTTCAAGCTCTGTTGGTATTTGTCATCATGACTTCAATAGTTTGTCTTTATTGGAACTAGTATTGGAGATGTTCTCAGTTCCTGATATTAAAACAATTAAATTCCCCTCTAATGTATTATTTTTTACAAAGTTCATTTTAAGATGGGGGTACATCATCCTGAGCTCAGCTGGCCACATCAGCTTATCTGCGTGATGGCGGCAGGAAAGGACTCCTCTGCTCGATTTCTCCCCTGTGCTCTGGAGACACCTCACTGATAGCTAAATGGACCAAGGAGTATGCTGTCCGACTCTGGATTCAGCAAAGCTCTGACCAGGTGCTGCTCAATACCATCAAGACCACGGTCCCTGAAAACAAGAAGGATGTACCTCCTACTTCATAACTAATTGATACTCTCTTTTTCCACTGAGCACAATACATCACAAACATTGAGTTCAGAGCGTTAGGCCAACTGTCAGCTTCATCTGAAATACTTTATACCAGTATTAACCTCCTTAATGGTTACTACGCCTCTGCACTTCCAGCATTATTTCTTTCTAGTCAATCATCTAGGTGTCAGTGTACTGTTTGGCCATTCCATGCCGTTTACTTTCCTCCGACACCTTCTGTTCAGGCTGGAGCATTATAGGCTTTACATCATGTTTGCTACTGAACTACACATATATACAGGCATAAATTAACAATTCACATTCAATTTTCATTAAAAGATACTGAATGTTTCAAGCTTAACACAATTCATGGAACCAAACACAGATACGTTGACTAGCAATGAATTCTGGCACAAATACTGGCACAAATTCCCATCTGCTTATGTTCCAGGCTTTTATTTAGCAAAAATATGAGCTGGCTTCAACGCACTGTTGCTTTATCAAGCGTATTTGAACTAGTGGTCTCGAACTAACGCTCACTAATGAGAGTAGAGATCACGAGGCGGGCCAATGGAGCAACGTGTTCGACAAGTGTTTGACATGAAAAATCTTTTACCTTCCCGAAACGGTCTCCCCGAACAACCAATAGAGAGTATTTATTTGTCGAGGACCAATCGTGTTTAGTCCCCTTATATTATTTGCGCTCCAATCCAATTTGGATTTACAATGGTAAGCTAATCCGTACGCAAGGTTTCCCGTCAAGGGGGTTAATAAAAGCTACCAAGTTTATGATTCAAAATGATTTGGGCATGCGTCTGACCATCCCCACTCATTTTATGTGTGGTGGCATAACTTGTTAATTCCTAAAATCTATTATTTGCGCTAACGTTTTTACATATTTCTTTTGTCAGCAAGCCCTAAGGAACCCAAATATAGCAGAAATTAAAAGAGCCTGACCCGGTGAGCCCCCCCCGGGTGGCGTTGTGGGCGGCAAATAGAAGCAATTTCTTCTACCAGCCTTGATTCTAAGATGTGCTGTCTGGGTATCGGGAATGTTTTTCAAACGATAAACCCATCGTAATTGTCATCTTTCTCCTAATAAGAGGTTTTCTTTTCAGGAAGTTTAAAAACCAAACTCAGAGGATAGGTGTAGTGAATTGTTTTCACTGTTCGATTTGAAATAAAGTTTAGTTCATGTGGCCTTACAACGCAGTGATATGTAGTAAATGCTGTAAGCGCGTTACGCTTGTTTGGAGTGAGCATTAATAGCGAACGCCGTTTTCATTTTGAGCATGCGTTTTCCTGATTTTTTCAACCTCTCCCTTGCACACATCTGAGTCTATCCTTAGTCCCATCTGTCATTATCAGCACGCCGTGTATAAAATGGAATGAATGAGATATTAAAATGTAGGTCATTGACGCAGCTGTACATCTTCAATGTATTTTGGCTAAGAAATACAGCACAAACTTTTAATTGTGTTGTGGAAACATCTTGTATTTTATGCAGTGGCTTATTATTTTAACTTGGAAACGTTAACAATTTGCAGACGAGCTGAAAACAAGGGGGGATTTTCGAGTACATTCTTGGTGACAGCCGGGAGTTACCATGCTCCGTTCTTTTGAGAAGTTTCTTGGGTAGGCTTGATATTGACCTGATAAGTTTAGATAGGGAGAGAAAGATCACGACAAGCAGACGAAACACCCCATCTGTGACAACGCTTCACCATCTCTCTGTGGAGAGTAGTTGGTCGTTTTTTGCTTTCTGGCGGTGTTTTGTGCGGTTTGGGGTGCACTCTCAAACAAGGATTATGGTGTGCTCCGGTGTACATCGAAGGGTACAGAAAGTGAGCCGCTTGCTTATAGCGACGAGTGGACATTGTGACGGATAATGGAAATATAGATACAGTAATCTGACAAGCCGTGGCTTTCCCATGTAGTGTCTACCAGGTCGAACCAAACAGCAATGTGTCCGGTCGAGGACTCCACCGAGGGAAGCCACGCCCGGGTGGTGGGGAACATAACAACACACACAGTGGTGGTTGTACAAACTGGGCGGGGCTACCGCCATCTTAACACACAGGGGAGCGGAAGCAGCGGTGGGTGTACCTGATTCCGCACGCGAGCTGATTTGCCAATTAGAAAAATATCGGTCATTAGACAGATGCGCGTGGAAACAACGACTGTTTGAAGAGATACACGCGATAATAGTTCCCGACACTCGTTGATGTTTATACGTTCAGGGAGAGGTAAATGTTGTGAGCTGCGAAAGGGGACGTAAATCCAAGAGAGGCCCGGGCACGCCATGTCGGCTGATGTCCGTCAGCATCGCGAGGAAAGGATCGACTAACCTTCATCTGCGAAACGCAGTTGCGCCTGAGGTCTCTGCTGATGGCAGAATCTGTGAATTATAACACCGCGAGAAGAAAAAAAAAAAAAATAAAAAAAAAAAAAAATATTAAAAGAAAAAAAAAAAAATTAGTAAAAAAAAATTAAGAAAAAAAAAAAAAATAATAGATTTAAAAAAAAATTTAAGAAGAGTGCGGTCGCTCCACGTCAGTTGATCAAGGCGCTCAGATATGTTGGATATCTAACCGCGTTATTCTAGAACCATTATGGGAATGTTTAATAGCACGTTCGTTGGGAGTTTTCATTCCTAATCTGTGATAATAGAAATTGCATTTACGTGTTTTAAATGTGTTAAGTTTACCAGTAAATTCACATGTGATAGCTACGTTAAAACTAGTGATATAAGTAACTATTTTCCTTGGCCAGGTAAATGATAATTTGATCACCGCCTTTCGCACACCAGAAGAGACGGTTTTAGTGACTGATTAAAGGTAAGCCGACGAGAGGGGACAGAAGAGAAGTCCGCATTATAGTCATTTGCGGGGGAAAATGAAGGTGTCTATGTAAGATCAGTACAAAACAAGAGAAGCCTGACAACTATAGCGAAAAATGAAAAAAAATGGGTAAAGGGGCGCGAAAAAAAAAAAAAGAAAAAAGAAAAGTAATAGAATAAGTGACTTTAGCACTGTTGAGGTGTCGCGCGGACAAGAACGGGAGGGCGGCATATCCCCGTTTCCCGACAGGCCATCGCGAAAAACGCACGTGTGGATAGATAGTAGCATAATTTGCATAAATGTTCTTACTTCGTGAAGGAGATACCTGATCCACATAAACCACGGCCCACCGTCTTATGCTGAGGTGGAGCGCGGATTTGTGCTAGGGCGGTCCTCTTCTCAATCAGGTGTGATGGGGCCGAAAAGGAGACGCCCGCCCCTACCGGTGTCTAGGCAGATATTTTCGATGTGCCGGATGCATGCTGGGAGTGATAGGGTTGCAGGAATATATGTTATGAGGCCTTAATAAAGCCTGAGAAAAGTAAGTGGGTGTATAGGTGTGGAATCATATGGGATACTCTGGTTATATTAAATAGCGGGACAGGTTTTATTTGTGTTTTTCGTATTCCTAAAGACGATAATCGCGGGGGAGTTGGAAGTCAGCCATAGTAATTCCGCCCAGCCCCGATGTAGTTGAAGGATTAACCGAGTGCCGATAAAAAGAGAGAGCGAACCAGCAGCGGGCCGTCTTAAAGTAGTCATCCAGACCAAGGAGAGAACGAAACGAGGGCCCCTGTGGGTACCCCACAACAGAAGAACACAAAACAGGAACACATTAGGAGCATCGGCACCGGTGGGGGGGTTGTTGTGTGGGGGTTTGTTTATGTGCGCATAGTTTATTGTTTTAATTTTGCTTTGTCACTGATGGTTTGTAAAAATAAATAAGCCCCTGCCTCGAGAATCAAGAGTGTTTTAGGGGGGTCCCGGGGTCGGGGCGAGTGGGACAGAAGTGTCACACATCACCACAATATAATCATCATCACAGCGCGCCCACCCCTAGCACATGTGGCGTCGTCGTAGGAGTAAGGCAGACAGTGACACCGAGCAAGACAGCAAACGAGCAAATATTCGATTGTAACCACCCAGCAGTGCATTCTACAGCAAGATGGCTATGGCGCATAGAAGGGAATGTACGTGGAGGAGCCAGAGATAAGTTATTTAGTGGAGAGGGAGACCCACGTGCAGAGTTGGGTGAGGTGGGGAAGCCGCGTGGAAGGTGGCGCCTTTTGTGGCAGAGACAAGTTATCATGATATGGAGACAACTTACCCATGGGTATCTAGAGAATTACGGATACATGGCGGAAGCCAAGCCAGCCCTGAGCAGTTACTCATGATAATAGAAAGAGCCTACTGCGTGCAACCGCCATCAGTGAGATGACCAGGAATTTCCCTTGGTAATAGGCGGGTTAGGGAAAGTAAAAAGCCTGAGACACGTTCCAAGAGCAATGCAGAAGGTCAGAAGGGAGAAGAGCACTCAAGCTAATGATCCGGCCGAAAGGCCCAGATAGCAACAGATGTCAGAGGCCAGTTTCGCCAGCACAAGAGGAGTGCAGAGAAAGAAGCACCATGCCACCCATCCGCGGGAACTGCCAACGCAAGACGGGGAGGTGTTCGCGGAACAGCCAACGCAAGACGAGGAGTGTGCCCGCAGGTAACCGCAACTAGCCGTTCGGTATGTGAGCAGTCAGGCTGTCGTCAAGAAGCTGTGAGCGACAGCACCAATAACACAGTGGCAAATCCCGACAAAGGCGAAAAGGATTGCAGTGGTATAGTGTCCACAGGGATGTGGGTTCATCCACCCAGAGGATGGAGTGTAGTGATGTAGTCGTACATCAGACCAAGATCACAGAAGTAGTCCGATCGGGCAGAAGAACGAGGAAATGTTGACAGCAAACATCGTCCAGGGCATGGAAGCAAGTTATGTAGGTGGCTTTGGCGTCAAGAGTGTAAAAGGCAGTAGGAAGCGACCATGGCACAAGGAAGCCCAGAAAGATAAGATGCTACAATTGTGAGACCGTGTCAACCACAGGCACCAAGTGCCCTCAAGGCCCCCTTCCGAAGAGATGTCTTTCGATGCAAGTCAACGGACATTGTATAGCCGCCCTGTGCCGCAAAAGCGCTGCCCGAACGTGCTACCACAAACCAGGGGTATCTGCCGTGCAAGCCAAAGATGACCGTGACAAACAACGTCCCCCTAAGCGCCGGAAATTGGTTATCGTTTAGGGAGGAACAGCGTCTAAGCAGAGAGGAGGAGTGCAAGTCAAGGTTCAGCAGGAGAGAACACATCAAAAG